>VZDJ01007747.1:1288449-1592110 GCA_008694505.1 Cyanoderma ruficeps | reverse complement strand
CTTTCTAAAAATTTCTCTGCATTAAAAAAAAAAAAAGCAGAGGTGACAAAAAAAAAATCTGTCTATAATAACAACAAGATTGCAGAATTAAAATCTTTTCCATAGAAGGTTGATACCTTCAGCCAAAATGAAGCCCAAAAATATGTTTCCTGCATGGAAACTGGCTGAACTCCACACTGTGGTTATGTATGGAAAAGAGAAGAGATTGATTTCTCTGCTATGTGTTCTGCCAGGAGAGCAGATCTGGGACACAGAGTGACCTCCCTCAGAAGGCGGAAAGGAGCAGTACTTTTACAAGAGTTTAATGTGAAAAGATGCACTGTTGCAATACATATCTCAGAGAGTGCATTTTCCAAGTGCATTTTTCAGTTAGAGGTAAGGAATTTCTGCAGCAGGATAAGTCATAGAGGGTTAAATCAATCAATGTTTGCTAAATTACCAGGGGCTAATAGCGGAGGGATGTTCAGGAAGGAGAGGGAGAAAACTCCCCTCACGAGATTTTTAGGAATTATCCATTACTCTTAATTTAGCCTGCAGCAACACTGAATTAAATGGGGGAAATCGTGAGAAATAGCAGTTAGCGAGAAGAGAGTGATTTACCTGCCCAGTGTTTTCAGAACAGAGCCCTGTGGTACAATCTGGATTCTGTGGTTTTGCAGACACGAGGACGCCTGCCTGAGTTGGGAGAGGTGGCAGGACTGTGTGACATTGGGTATCACTGTGCTTCTGCATCTGCCTCCTGGGCAGTGCAAAGATGTTCAAAGTGCCCTCCTCTGGTCATGTGGAGATACTACTACAAAACATACTTGGGATAGGTTTTTCTTGAGATTTGTGTAGAAAAAAATTAGTCTAAATGAAGTAATTTTGCTGCAACAGCTTGACTCTAAAGTCCAGAGAGAGTTATCTTTCATTAAATAAATATATCTCTGCAGAATCTGTACTGTAACATCAGACTGACCGCTTAAGAAGACACTCTTTCTTCTCTGAAGTCAGCTACAGATATAAGGAGACATGTATTTCACTCTGAACCTTAGAGAGTTAGTTGAGAACAGCCATATTCTTTCAAAGACAAGTAGATTGCATTATCTGTGATATTCCAGTCCTTACAAAGCCAAATAAAATGTGTAAAAGTTCCTAGTATTTCAAAGACGCAAGTATGTACACTTGATGTTAAATGTGTTAATGTAGTATTCTAAATTGTAACAGCTAGGTAGTTTAACTAAACAATTAGAAGAACTAGATCAACAAAATAGGGACTGCTGTTCTGCATAGAATATACACACACCTATAACTACACCCATATACACATTCTGTGAATTGTCAACCAGAAAAAACAGCCCAGTGGCAGAGAATCACATTTCCTGGCTAAATGCAAAAGATTGTCATTATCTTTCTTGCTTTAATTTGAGATTGTACAGTACAAAGGGGTTTTTTTAATTATGATTTTTAGCTTTAATTGTGCTGTCATTCATGAAACAGAGCTGCTTTAGTATCCTGTTAAGAGATGACAAGGGCTTTCAGTGTCTCATTATATACAAAAGAAAAACAAATAAAGTTACATTCCATATTATGTGAATGGTCTTACAAATCAAAGGCCTTTTCAGGCTCAAATCGTAATTATAACAAGCAGAAAATGAGTTTACATTTGTGTTATTTAAGTTATTGATGTGCTGACATTATTTTATGGTACAAAACATAGCAAAATGTGATATGCAGTAATGAAGCTATGATATTCATTAATAGGACTACTGTATACGTGGAAATATTAGACAAAACAAATTAAATGTGTAAACCATTTTGTTATACAGCTTGGGAGTAGATAATTATAATGCTGAATAAGCCTTTTTCCTCATGTTTAATTTTACCCTGGCTAAAAAGCAGGTTAAGACCGGTAAAGAGTGGAAAAGGCAAAATTAAAGTTAACTGCAATTAGTTGATAAAGCGTTAGTAAAGCCCACCATTGTGCCATTTAGAGCCTCAGTCCTGTGTGTCTTAAGTCTCTCAGACAGAGCAAGAGGGGCTGGAAGTGGTCCAGTGTCTGGAGCTGAAGCTGGAGCAGAAATCTTGGACTCTCTGAAGTCAGTGGAGGCTTTGCTGTGCTTTGAACAGAGCCGGTGTGCCTGACTGCCTTTATCTGAGCAGAGGGGAAGGAGCCCTGCATATCCCCTGCAAATTTGAGTCTTATGGCTCATGACTCAAAACCTTTATTGATGGCAAGTGACATCACAGCATGGCAAGGACTTGTGGCCCAGCTTTAACATGGGCACGAGACAGGGTGGGTTGCGAACAGCAGTCTATCCTGTTTCATACTCTGTTTTCCTTAATTGCATAGGCTTAAACCCCCACGTTTCTAGGTCCTGAATGGCAACGCTGACAATGCCAACACTGATTTCAGCAGAGCGAGAAATCCACCCACTCTTTTCCCATCTCCCAGAGCTCTCCTCTGCACCGTTCCCAGCACCTGCTCCTCCCCATGCCCACTGCCCTCCCAGACACGGCTGGGTGTGGGAGAGGCAGCTCCCCTGCTGCCTGGGAAGCAGCTCCAGTGCAGTCACCAGCCCGAGTGACCTCCTCAGCAGGCAGTGCAGATGCACCCCTGGTGTGCAGGGGAAGCTGAGCACCAAATGCAGGGGGCATCCTGGCAGGTGACTGGGCTGCAGACAAGTGTGCTTGTAGGGATGTGGCAGCAGGATCAGACATGTAAGGTACAGTGACAAATCAGGGAACAGTTATTGTCACACTGGGAACTGGCTGTGACACTGTTGTTTGCTTCAGGAAATTAAAACATCACACATGCATTTACACAGGTCCTATGGCCCTGCTGTACCATTGGGCTTTTCTTCTGAGGTTTTCTACTGAAGCCAAATGGGGTGACTGGCATTAAAGAATTTGACAAAAAGACAAGAAACAGCTGACACTGTTTTTCTTACTTTTCTTCCCGTGAAACATCCATGCATCATATTTAGACATCATATTTAATCCACTTGCATATACTTAAACACTGAGCTTGTCAACCCTAATGTAATGACACCTCAACAGTACTCCTGCTGTTCCACCCTTTGAGCCACAAGATACAAACAGAGCTAATTCGGTCCTACTTATTTCCTCCGGCTTGAGTCTTGGAGTCATATTTTCAGAATTTTCTGTCCAGTAGCAGAACTCCTTTTCCCCTAATTATTTTAAAGAAATCTATAATTCTCTTGCATTCACACATTCATTCTGTTGCATTTGATTTCATGGGGAAGTCAAACTTTATATAAATTTACCAAGGATTATAGGGCATATGACAGCTGTGAGAGATGCTAGAAATGCTGTTATGGGATCCACTGTTAAAAGTCAGGAAAGTTCCACTGGTGATGAAGTCACTCTGCCGGGGTCAAAGTCTGTATTTTATGTTTTGATGCATTAATCCAATGTACTGAAATAAAACCAGAAAGGTTGGTATGGATGCTTAGGCAGCTGCCAGCAGAATTTGGCTCTTCCTTAACACCACTTCTAAAGTGTAATGAACACTAGGGGAAATATTTTAAACTAGTTAGTAAAAGAACAAAATATTGGATAATTCTGCAGCCTCTTTAAGCTGTGCCTGTGATGAGAAGGAAAGCCCTCGTTCTTACAGACCTTCTGTAACTCAGTCACAAATGATTTATGTCTGGGCTCACCGATAGCAGCTGGCTCCACAAGAGACCTCTCACCAGCATCTCACAGTAAAATGATACAAGTTTTACTTGCAGGATAAGGGCTGAAGTGTGCAAAGGGAATCACTCAAAAGAGTAAGGTAAGATAGCAGGTATAAAATATTGGGCACAAGTTGCAGGAGAGGCACAGAGGGAGATCTATTCCGTATCCCAGCACAAAATATTTCCAGGCTGAGCACTCGCTCCTTCCTAAGGTGAGGAAAGGCAACATGGAAGGAGGGTGGGCTACATAGTGCCAGGTTCTCAGGATGGGGTGGCTGGAGGGAAAAAATCTTCCATGTAGGGGTCCCTCCTGCAGAAATTATTTGTTTGGAGGAACATCCATGGTCTGATAACTTGTTCAAGTCCTGGTGTATTTTTTTTTTCTCCTGGAAGTAAAAACTTGGGACATTTTTGGTGAAAATAATAGTGCCTCATGGTTCAGGCAACATTCAGGTGGTTTCAGGCAACAAAGAGTGTAATAGACCAATTATTGTGACCATGAAACAGCAGCCTTTGTGAGCAGTGCCAGATATAATGCAGATAATGCAGTAGTGCTGTAATATCTCTAGTAGTTGTAGCCTATCCTGTACTTCAGAACCAGGAGCAGAAGTATAACATCTTTGTATAGAAACCCTAAACACAGACATAAAGTATTGAAGATGGCTTTGGTCAAGGAAGAAATCAAAACCAATTTCAGACCATATTGCATAATTTGAGGACTTGTTCCAATGCCTGTTGAAAGTGAGATTGTTGGTGAGATGTCTAATGACTTCAGGTAGCTCTGCTTCAGCCCACTGGAGCCCAGTTGCAGAGGGTGATGTAAGACCTAAATTCCCTTTTTGCTTAGTGGTGACATGAACCATCTGGGGCATTACTCAGTCCTGACGTGGGTATTCAGTCATATTTTCCATCCTAGCATCAGTGAGCCCTCTACAAGGGAGGAATTGTAACTCAGGATTGTAGGTGGGTTTCCACTGTTTTATTTCAATACATTTTCCATTCCATTTATTTTATTTAAAGCAAGCTAAAGGACAAGTCCCTGATTCTTCTATCACGAACGCTCCATTGCAGCCAGTGCACCATACACAGACTTTTGCTTACAGGGGTAAAGGCAGGACCAGGGTCTTGTTATTGACTTAATTTCTAGCAGAGCAAACACCACAGGGTAGGATTTGATTTCTTAAATTAAATCAACTGTACCAACACAACTAAGATTTGATCTGCACATTAACTTGACAGATAAGGGAAACCAGGGCCCTCCCCAGGACAT
This sequence comes from Cyanoderma ruficeps, assembly GCA_008694505.1. Classification (NCBI taxonomy): domain Eukaryota; kingdom Metazoa; phylum Chordata; class Aves; order Passeriformes; family Timaliidae; genus Cyanoderma; species Cyanoderma ruficeps. Next base: position 1,587,160 of record VZDJ01007747.1, on the reverse strand, counting down.
CAAAATGTAAAATGCTGCATGAAGAGGGGTTAGAGTGTATTTCCCAATGGGTATAAAATAATACTTCCCTGAAACAGTGACCTTCCTGAGAAATCTCCCTTCTGTCCAGTCCTGGACAGCTTCAAACAGGCCTGTCTGCTGAAAAAATGCAGCTCTGATTGACTTATCTGCTTTCTCAAAAGGGCCACGACATGCTTTAGGCTTTCTGGAGCCTTAAAGCTCAAGCTAGATTTATATTCAGAAAAAGAAAAACAACCTTAATATGTGTACAATAACTAGAAGAGAATAGTATGAGAAATATCTTTATTTTACCATTTTCAAATGGCTATTTCATTACATAAAAGGAAGTTTTTATTTTTATTTTTTGGGGTATATTGATATTCCAAATAAATTTTAACTTTTGGTTCAAAATAAAATCTGTCTCTGTGTCTTATTAATCTGTAACGTCCATTTTTTCCTCTCTACTGCCACCAAGTCCATCTACTGAAAAGGAGAAGTGGTTCTCCAGATATGAGACTACAGCATGACTACTGTGCCACTTCCCTGCGGATCTCTACCAAGTTCATATTTTTGTGCACCACACAGAAGTATCGTGGGTTTTTTTCTTTTTGTGTGTGTCACATGCATCTCTGTGATGAGAGTGCATATCATACAGGTGCTTAAATGTCCTGAGTGCACATGCTTGCGTTTTTGAAACCCTAATCTTTGCATCTGCGTAGAAACAGAATCCCTGTCCATCCTGGTACCATCTGTGCAGGGAGACTGTGAGAGCAGCACTTGCCAGTGAGCCCTGCCGGCACTGTGCTGTCACTGCCATACTGATGGCACCGACTGCTCTGCAGTGTCTCTGCACCAGCCATTTTCTGGATAATCCTGTGTGCATTGTTCCCTGAACATCCCAGTTATCCCTCTGCCGGCAGCACAACTTGTGCAGACAAGCACCACTGCTGAATGATGGACTCGGTCATCCTCACTCTGCACAGCAAGAGCAGTTCATGGCTTGTTCTGCTCTTACTCTTTTGGAGTTAAGCTAATGCCGGCTGTAAAGAAAAAGCTTTGTTGCCCTAGATACACAAATCAATGAAGTGACTTGCATCTATCGCAGCACTAACCAAATTCTGAGGCAAGATCCAAAGTGAAAAATGTTTGGCCTGCATCATCACCCTGCTGAACCCTCACCACTCCCCTGCTGGCTTTCAGCCTCACAGCAGCTTCCTGAGCAAAGACAGCGGAAGCTGGAGGCAGAGGGAGGAGGGTAAAGCGGAGTGGGAAGCCCACAGTGGGGACACATGGGGATGTGAGAGACCCTAGTGACCTTCCTGAGGACTGGCTTGGGAATCAGCCCAAGGAGCAATCTAAAAATGAAACAAGAAGAGGGAATTGCATGTATAGACTGGGAAGTGCTGCCCACTGTTTTGGATATTATCCCAGGGAGAGTGAAAGAGCAAATAAAGTAGCAAAGCAGAAGGGTATTTCCAAGGTAAGTGCAGCTCAATAATTGGTTCAATAACCAGGCAGAAAAAAAACCAGGATGTAGGCAGTATAGGATTGTTTCAGGCTTATGGCAGAAACTACATTTTCTTTCCTCGAGCTCTCTATGGTTCTGACAGGTACCTGTGACACTGTTTATGCCCCCAAGTACAAAAACCAGCTCTTCTTTCTAGTTTGTTCTGTCAAGCTGCTGTGGCTTGCAGTGGGCTTATGCTTAGAAATCCCTAGCAGAATCAGTCATCCCGGCATCCGACTAAACATGAGATGCTGCTTACCCAGAAAGATGCTGTCAGGATTAAAGAAATTGTGTCATGCTTGTCCTTCAGCACTGAGTGGACAGACAAGCATCCATTACCATGTGACCCTAGCAGTGCTCTCTTTATTGCCACCCCAGCAAGAAGAAACATTTTCCTAAGATGAGTGCATGCAGGAGCCCAGGCACAGTGGAGGGGAGCTGTGGAGCCATAGCTGACATCCTCCTGCCAGCTTGTGCAGGGAGTAGGGCACAGCCCCACCTCAGCCATGCTCTGTCCCTCACGCACAGTCACTGCCTCGAACACTTCGCAAAGTTCACATCAAGTCCATGCAAGCAAACACAGACTCTACAGTCATGCTGGACTTGGCCAAGAAGTTTCTTGAGTCTTTGCCACATTGCTTAATCTCAAAATGCTGAATAATCATTCATTATCCATTCTCCTCCAAGTAGCTTGGCGACCTCTATGCTCCCTCAGTGATGTGCCCAGAAAATCCCTCCCAGAAACCCCCACATAAATGCCTTCAGCTGTGCCTGTTCTGCTACCTTCCAGCCCTTTGAAGACCTGAGAACTTGTCAGGCAGCAAACCCTTGCTGCTGCTCTGTCAGAAGTTCACCAGAGAAGGCATAAAAGAGGTTATTTATAATGACTTTCACAGCAATGGAGCAGGCTCTGTTGTCTAAATTACTGATCTGGGGAAGACAGATGAAGCCAGATGAATTCTGCTGGGGCACAGTGCTCTGCCTTTCCACTCATCTACACTGATCTTCACAGTTCCTCTCTGCTTTACACAGCCCCAGGCCCTGCTACTTCAAGGATTTTGACTGTCTGTCTGTTCAGCCCAGGCTGAAATCCATTGCTTTGTGTAACAGAGGAGGACATTTCTGTCCACCTGCTTCAGTCCTCATCCCACTGTTGCCAGCTGTAGTTTGCAATTCAGTGCTCCAATCCTTTCTGCTGTGGTCACTGTAATTCTTCATATTCTTCATGCATCACCAGTGCATCTCAGCTGCTGTCCCCAGCACTGCTGGCACCTCCACAGGGTGGGTGATTAAGAAAATCTAACCACAGAAATGGCAGGAGGTAAAGTTACAATAAAGGAAAAGGCAATAGAAAATACCAGGTTTTGAACATAAGAATAATTTACTTTTGGTGAAAGGACCTTAAAGGTCACATGTAAAGGATTTTTTAGGTCAGTATTTTTTCCTTTAAAATTTTACTAGAAATGCCAGGGATCTCAGGTTTGTCCAATGCAATGCTGGCATTTGCATAGAAATGGTGACACTCGAACTGCTAAGAGCATTTAAAACCTTTTTCCTTTTTCCCTAAGTACTTGATAGACAACAAAATATAGTTAACAAAGGCTTTGCTGTTCACCTCTTCTGCTTTCTCACTACAGCATTTCTTTCAACATAGCTTTATCCATATAAGATAAACTGAGCCCACAGGGGCTGATGAGCATCTGTCTGTAAGACAGGTAAGATCACAGCTATTTGGGGGTGTGCTGTCTGCTTGAGAATGTTTTTTCTGTTGTGTAATGGAGTCTTCGTCTAGGGAGATAAAAGCTGTTCAGGCCTGTTATCACATAGGAGGGTTATGCTTTTCATGATGGCAACTCTGTACCATTTCAGTATTTAATTCACAGCTGTTGATGTCCATAGGGTTTTAGACTGGAAGGATGTTAAATCACTTCAAGCGTATCTCATGAAACTGTTGCTTCAGGTGGAGCTTTTGCAAGCCCCAAGGAGGTATGAACTCCTTTGTCCCACATAGCAACCACCACGGTGCAGGCATGGGGCTTGAACCTACACACAGAGGCTGGAGAGTGCATCTGCTGGGCCTGGCATCCTGCAGCTGTGAGAAATACCCATCCCAGGGGTCTGTGGGCAGTGGGCCTCCCGCAGAGGGGTGCTAGTGCTCCCAGGGAGCTTGGAGAAGGCCTAGACTGCCTTGGACCATGGGTGACCACAAGACGTGGTCTTTGGGCTACTCTTGGTAGGATTTCTGCCCCTCAGTTTGCCCCAGACAGCTGTTTCAGGTTGGCAGAAGAGGACCTTGGCCCAGCCATGCAGAGTGCCTGGAGCTAGCAGATGCAGTCTGAGTGTGCGTGGCTGTTAATTCTCGTAGAATGTTGAGCATAGTGCAGAAAGTCATACAAGGATAGTGCTAATAACTTCACAGGGCTACTTTAAAACAAAAAAGGATAAAACATACAGGAAACCTGGCTTCTGAAAAACATCTGCTGCTTTTAGCTGATGGAACATTCAAGAGAAAACTGGGAAAATCTAAAGGACTCCAGCTTAAGGTCTTAGTCCTATCTGAGGTCCTTTGTCAACTTCCACCCTGCTTTTGCAGTCAGACTTGTCAGTACAAAACCATCCAATGCAATTCACCATGTGGGCCAGGAGAAAAATTTGCATGAGTTAAAGAGTTTTAAGTATGAACTACACCCAGGGAACAAAATTCCAGAATATCTGCTCCTATGCAATATATATCTCTTTGAGAGAACACCTTTGAGCTGCCCTTTTCCCTGCTTAATCCTAGACTTGTTTCAATTAAATCAGGACACCTGTTCCTTCAAGCAAAAGAAGAACAGAAGAAATGAGATGTGGCAGCTGGCCAGGACCACTGCATGCATGTATAATGTTGGTGGTTTGTATGGATTTGCATCCAGAGGCTGGGAGCACCTGGCTTGCTCAGTGTGAAGAAACCCAAACAGACAACTACCATGGACTTATGCAGCCTTGGCACTGGGTTGTTCTCTTCCATGCAGCTGTAAACACTTTTGACCTTCCTTCACTGAATTGCTCATCCCTGGTGCCCTAGGAGGTGACAGTGTACTCTGGCACTCTTGGGCTGCTCACTTCTTGCACTGCCTCGACAAAATGATTCTTACTCCCTGCTCTGCCACCCCACGGTGTGGCCTCAGTCTGTGCAGCAGTGAGTGAAGCAAAGGGCTTCTCCCTGAGCAAAGGAAATGATATGCTTGTAGCAGGGGAGGAGGAACCTGCTGTGTTAAGGCTGTGTAGTGTCCTGGAGGGCAGCAGAAAAGGCACTGGCAGGTCCTGCATGCTGCCCATGGCTCCAGGCCACCACACAAAATGGCATGGCTCAGAGAGAGCAAGCTTGGCTGGGAAACACTACATGGGAGCCTCAGGAACAAAGACATCTCTGTCTTCTAAAATCACACAACACCACAGGGAGGATTGAGTGAAGGAGACAGCAAAAACTGGGCAACAGACTCCTTTCCATTCCACCTCCCTCAATAGGGCAGGGCTAATGAGCTTAAGGGTCTTGTGTTGGAAAATAAAAGCAATTAATTTCTAAAAAATTAATTTTAGGTGTAAAACAGAAAGAAAGAGTTGCTGGTATTTGAAAGAGGACAAACTGGTTGTCATTACCCAGCCAGACTTTTCCAAGGCTGTTTTTTTTAACTGTAGATACTGCACATCTGACCAAAAGCCTCTGCTATAACTTGGCAAACCAGGACATGCTGTGATGTCTCTACTCGCCTGTGAGTCCCAGAGACTGAGCAGCTCTCGGGGCTCTCTGCCTGCCCAGGGCTGGTGGCCGTGCATCACTCCTTGGCAGGGAGAGTTTCCACTCTTTTAAAGGAGTGAACTTCAATCATATACAGCTTCAGTAAGTCCAAACTCTACAAGTGTCTCTAGAAAATTCAATTGCTCTCAATTCTGTGGGATCTTTTTTATTTTCTTTCTTTTTCACTTTCTCAAACTCCTTTGTGTGTATGATAGTGGCAGTAAGAGGAACCAGGAGCTAATTACTGCTCAAATTCTGTAGAAATCTAGAAAATTCATCAAAAGTATGTGGGCATTTATATATATAAAACACCAATATTTTAACTGCAAAGGTCTCATAGGTGAATATTTGATGTATAGAACTTCCTGGAGTTATTTTCTTTAAAGGCAGCAACTGAGTTTGCTCTTAAACTCAGGAGATTTTTAAAACATGTAACTTTCATTATGAATAACAGCTCGCTGCTTGAAAGTATCCCATGCAAACTTTGAACTTGCAGTGTTACAAGCAGTGCTGTGAAATGGCAACCAACTATAAAGGTTAGAGAATAGAGTTTTGTTCCTGATTCTGCCTTTAAAAAGGACTTGTATAACTCTGTATGCAGCATGCACTTGCCAGTCCTTCATGAATTCATTCTTCAGTGGGAAAGTTCTCAGCAGTCAAAACCCCACCGTGCTGGTCAGCTGCCTGCAGAGTGAAGTGTATATATCAGACACCAACAAGTTGGCAATTCTGCAGCTGACACTTTTTAATTTTGAAATTAAGCAATAATGCTTGAAGCAAACTGTTCTTTACTCGTATTAATAAGCTTAATCCTTCAGTATGGTAGACTGAAGGTTTTAAGATCTGGTTTTAAGATCTGTAATGTATTTTTGCAGATCTTTTTTTGTAAATTCTTGCCTGCTGTAATTCTACACACGTCCTTCTGTTCCTGAGTCACTCACTTCTGAGTTGCAGTGAAGCACACAGGTTACCTCTGGCTTTGAGTCCATTACTTTGAGCAAATCCTTCTCCTTGTGTAGCTCCTCTCTAGTACACTGGCAAGCCTAAAAGAGGAGAAAAGAGGGAAAGGACCTGAATTATTTTTCCAGAATGATGCCTGGTAAAATAGAGAAAGAGTCACTTCAAGTCACCACATGTCTGAGGAGATACTCACAGTCACTTTGTTGCTACCAATGCCAGGACTGCCAAAGGGTCGGGCTGGCTGGGCACTTGTGTCTTCTCTGCTGTAAGAGTTAGAAAATGTGAGTCTTAGGCATGTCCCCAAACAAACCATGGAAATGGAAGCACTAACAACAACAACAAGGAAATGCTTTGCACATGCAGTAGCCTACAGAGATGTGACTGGGATTGCGATGTACTGACCAGTTCATTTACCAAACTCTCCATTTAGGATTGTTTATATCCATTGCTTAATGACTGACTGCTTGGTGGTGAGATGCCTGTAAGTGCTTTGTGTCTGGTCAGTTGTGAACCTGCTGTTAGCCACAATATGTTTGTTGATTTGATTTGTGTGTTATTTTCTTTCTATTTCTCCCCTTGATAACACTGGGCTTCAGTGCAGCTGCTGATGAGCTCTCAACATTGATGGTCCTGTTTGTGTACTGAGCCCAATCTGTGCCCTCACAATCAGTGTTAATTAGACAGACTAAACTTTTTTTTTACTAAGACTGCCTAGATAAGACAGACACCATCTGGGTAAAGCAGTGGTAGTCATTCTACATGTCTCCAGGGCTTAAGCTACTTATTTAACTTTTCCTCAATGTTCTGCTCAGGTACCTCTTTGCTCTGCTCAAGATACCTCTTTGTTCCACCGTTTGTTACTCTTTTAGTTGGCATGCTCCAATTAGATGCCTCTCACTGGTTCCAAAAAGTAAGATAGTATTATCCACCACCTTTCACAATGCTTTACAAGAGCTCCAAGTGTGAAACTTCCAGTCCTGCTTGCTATTTGGTTGAGCCATTCCATAGCAATAGTCACAAATTGTGCAAGAGGAATACAAATGGTTCTTCTTACATTCACAAAGACTATTTATGCTGTCTTACAGGGACTACAGCTCTGTAGAGGGTGGAAGAGTTAGAATAAAAAAATCAAGTTAAACTATAAATCTTTAACTTTAGAAAGTAGCATTCAGTAAGGAATGACTCATCAGTTCTTTAAGTCCACATTTACAGTGTGAGCTGAATACTGCTATAATTAACTGGGAAAGCTTCCAAAACAAATATAAAGAAAGACCCAGACAAACATATTTTTGTATTTTAGCTAAAGCTAATCTCTCCATTGGTCATGTCAATGGTAGAATGGGAGCCAGTGTTTTTCTTAAAAATAGATATTTCACCAGCAGGACTGTTATGAATTCTATGCTTTTGGATAATTATTGCATTAGGACTCTTGAACCTTGAAAACATTTTCAAAGACACAAAATGAAAATCTTGATATCATAATTAGAGGGTAGTATGTAATTATGGGATTTGTGTGACCTACTTTCTAGGCATGAACCATCTTTTAACAAAGTCCTTGGCACTCATTACTTTACTCATGTTTCACGTGGATATGAATGCCCTCACTTAGCCTGACAGCTCTCCATTTGGAGAGGAGAGAGAAGATGTGCACAAGAAATGCCTTGAAGAACCTCTCCTGGTTTATGAGAGGCCATGCTGATGTAACCAGTCCCTGCTCTGCAGTACAAAATTACCACAGATGCACTGTTCATCAGACAGACCCTCTACTGACCCGCCTTTCTCTGTTTCTTCCAGTCCTCCCAAAGATGAGATTTGAGGGTCAAAGACAATCTGCCTGTTCACATGCTTAGCTGAGAGGACAATGAGTGCTGCCATGGCCTGTGATCCAACATTTGGATTGCACCTGGCTGACCAATGACTGTTGCTCTTCGCAATTTTGTTCTCTCCAGAGATGGTATTTTGAGGGATGAAGGGTTATTTACCTTCCTTCTACCAGCTGGACCTGGAAAACACAAAAGAATTTTTTTGCACCTTAAAAATTTCTGGAATGTGCCATTTTAGGAAAAATACTTCCCAGCTTTCATCACAAGCTCGGATCCTTAGCTAGTAGGTTCAACTTTTTTCAGCCTGAACTTTGTGAGAAGCTTAGTTTTGTTTTGTAGTAACTCTTCTTCCCTTCCCTTCCCTACCATGATTTAAAGGAAACTTTGAAAAAATTATCTTTGTTTAAAATTGAAGGTAAAACAGTCTCTAGTCCTGCTTGGAGCAAACTTTATTCCCATGAAGGAAATCATCAAGTAGCTCTTGGGATTTCCCTGCCAAAAGAGATCATGACTGGGTGATCAGCTAACCAAAGGGGCGACAGATCTGTTGACAAAGGGCTCACTTCAAACACAAAGTATGTGGAAGAAGTTGGCCTCCAAGATATTTTTTTTTTCTGAGTTGCCTTCCAACTGAGAAGTACCATGCCCTTCCCAGCTTCAGCTTCATTTTTGCCACACAGCATGAAGTTGAAACCTCTGTGCCAGCCTTCCACCATCCGTGGGCAGCACATGGATTGTGTCAACCTGGATGAGCAGGTCAACACAAATACGTGCCTTGGCTTTGCCTCTTGGCCCATTGCCTGCAAGCGGAGCCTGTGTCACCAAGTCCCTGAGCAGGGAGGGGCAGGAGCAGCAGCAACAGGGCACCTGGCAGCTGTGAGGATCACTGTGGGCTGGAATAGCAGTCCTTGGTTTTATCAGCCAGTACCTTTTCCCTCTAGAAATACATTTTGCTACTAAACTCCAGGCTAAAAGCAGAGAGCACCAATCCTAAAATCATAGAGTGCCTAGGCTTTTGCTATTGCAGCTCAGGAGGAGAGGAAGTGAGTGCTCCAACCAGATTCTACAGGTAGTACTGTGGAGGAGTCAGGAGGCCAGAGTTTGCAGAGAGAGAGGGAAAAATACATGTTTGACAACCCTCTCCCTTGATCTAACAAGGGGGAAAACCTCCCATTCCAAAAAATTCCCGCTTTCTAAACAAGAGAGCTGAGGTTAAGAGGGAGCTAAGAAGTGGCTGCAAATGAGTGAATAACAAATATCTGTGCCAAGACATGTATCATGGGAAGAAAGTGAATGTCTCTGGGTCTTTCTTTAATCATCCACATAGATAGCCCTCAAGAGGAGCACAGGGGACATTTCAAGAGAGGAGGAATCTTTATTTTACTTTCTCGTGGAAATTAAAAATGAAAACCAGTGGATGATGTGCAGTGCAATTGTGGACTCCTGCCTTACACAGCCTGGTGGCCACCTGAAGGCTCTCCCCAAAAGATGGGAAGCACCCACCTGAGCTGCAGTGCAGCCACAGCCCTGCTCTGTTATAGCAGCACTGTCAGCCATGCCATGCCCAACCTGTCTGAAGTGCAAAAAAAAGCACAAAAGTAATTTGGATGCTCCGTGGGATACCAGCCTGAGTGTAGAGATCCTGCTAAAAGTAATGTGGGTCTGAAAGGTAATACCCGCTCTGTTTTTGTTTTCCACAAATGCAAGGCTCCTGAATTTGCTAATCAGGCTGCTTCACTACCTAGTAAAACATCAGTCCCTTGAATAAAAATGTACAGCCTTCAAATTAAAAAAAAGTCATGTTACTCTTCCTGTGTGCAGACTTCTCTTAATTGAGTTTTCAGATGTTCTGCTGGAAAAAAATGGTTAACTAAACTGATTTCCCTCTCTAAATCCTCATGTAACAGTACAAGGTGACAAGCACTGAACATGACAAATCCAGAGAACAGAACCACGTAAGGGATGGCTCAGTGCTACTTGTCCCACAGTTTCCCTATGCACTTTTGATTTCCATTCTTTTACATGCATTAACTAGCTGCTTCCTGCTGGATAGTTTAATTTGCTTCTAGGACAACCAGAGAGAATTTGCAATGGAGAGGCTCACTCAGTAACCTGGTGGATCTGGTTTTCCTGTGTAAATGGCCATAGTTCACATTCCTGCTCCCATAAAAATATTTGTATATAAAATAGGGAATGCAGGAGCTGTGAAGAAAACCTGCTCTGTTCACTGTCTCTTCAATTAGTAAACCTTGTTTGGTTGATGAACAGAGATGCCTTCCCTTATCAATCCTGATATAAATCAAGCAGAGCAGGGTGTGGAAGCAGCATTTCCCACACCTTTGGGAAAGCCTTGCCCACCAGCCATGCTCTCACCCTGCTCAGTCGCACCAACAGCCCCGTGTTGCCTTTCTTTGGCAGATGGGCCAGACAGGTGGGAGTACCAGGAATTCCTCTCTGCTGGTGCCCCTGAGGAGCTGGATCACCCGGCAGAGCTCTGGCAGTGGGAAGCATCCCTGATGCCACCCCAACCAGCATCCTTGGCACATTAAAGAAGAGATTAGTAGGAAAAAAAGTGTGGCTTGCTTGCCCGTAAGGGGATGGATAAAACCATTCCCCAGAGACAACCATGGCTCTTTGATTCCTTTGGCAGCATTCAGAGCACCAGAGAAGCACCTGCAAGCCAAGGTAACCTGTATCAGCTTAGAGCTGGCAGCATGGTGAAACACTCGGGTGTGTCAGAGTCAGCTCCCTCCATGACTCCTACTAAATCTGCGTTTTCGAGTCACATCTTCACTCCCACCTGCTGTCCCTTTCCTCCTAGCTCCCTTCTCACTCCTCCTATCCATTGCCCCAGGCAAGCAGACCAGGAGATGATTGCACATAGATGGTAGATGGGTCAATCCAGTGGTTCTCTTCTTTCATCAGATGCACAAAACAACATTTCAGACATCACCCGTGCTTTTGAGTTAATCTTCCAAACCTACAAATTATGAACTACCCCCAGGGTTTTCCCAACATTAAATGTGGTTCTTATGTGATTTGAGGGAACGTTTGACGGAGTAGGAGGTCTTCACATAAAAAATACAGGCCAGCCAGAAAGTAGTGGGGAACTACTTACCCAATGCAAATTGGCAAAGATGGCAGCATCCCCTTGAGAAGACTCAGAAAATTAAACTGAGGAAAAAGTCAATCTTCTTTCCATTCACTAGGACTAAATGTTCCAGTGTCACTTGCTCTCTTAAAAAATTTTTAAAGGATTCTTGATATTTCATCAATCAATATTACACACTGCTGTTAATAAGGCCTGGTGAAACCTTGTCCTTGAAGGAGCCATCCAGAAAGTCAGCAGCCCAAAAGGACTGACTAGCCCTTAGGAAATGGTGAAGGCAGAAGTGGTCTAATCCTCTAGGACTGTAATCCTGCACACCCAGTGAAGATACACTGAGATTAGAATAAATGTGGGGATGGGCTGTGTGAGGAGCAAACAGAGACTCTGACTAGAACTTGGCCTGCAAGGGAGCCTGAGTTCATCTCACAGCAGGGAACCAACAAGCACAAATTTCCACCCCCTGTTTCCATTGCTTTCCATAGCAGAGGCCAGCAGCTATGCAATGATGTAAGGAATTTTAGCAGGATTAAGTAATTTTTTTTCTGAATCGAGAGGGTGATCTTTGATCTTTCCCTCTGCAGAAAGGATCAGTACAAGCTTGATGAGCACATGGGCTAGCATGAATGGCTTACATTGCTGTTAGGCAATACATCAGCCAGGAGACCAACCTCCTGAGACGTTAAACATTTAATTTCTGCAGATCTATGCTTTGCCACAAGAAGAACTGTCAGAATCAATTTTTTTTTGCTTCAACTCACAAAGCCAGGAGACCTTTCAGCATTTTCTCTCCTTCTCATTTTCCTTCTTTTCCACTCTGAGGAGTCTTTGTTTGTCTCACAGATCTTGCAAAGTTGTTAAGGCCAGAACAAAGTAGAACAAACCAGTCATTTCTCCATCTTTAATAAGGTGATCAAGGAAAGAATTAACATGCACAATCAAAGCAAAGTGGATGCTCAGAGGTTTCAACAAGACAGACTCTTTTTTGGGAATAGAAGCTGCCTTTTTCTTTCTTATGATGCAGTTACTTACTTTCCAGGAATCTGACATAAAGTATATTGGAGCAAATATATCTTTCCTAACAGCCTGACTACTNAAAAAAAAAAAAAAAAAAAAAAAAAAAAAGTGCCCTACATTATTGATCCAAAAATTGCTTTAAATGGCAATGCTAAAAACTGACAAAAGAATCCTTATTCTATGACAATTCACTCAATTGAAGTTTAGACTGAAAAAAATCTTGCCAATGGAGAAAGATCAAAGAGCATCATTAGAACTGAATTCACAGCATTAACTGTGTAAAACAAAGCAAATTAGATGCGGTTTGTTATCCTTTTATTTTTAATCCAGAGAGAAAGAGTGAGAAAGAGGAGGAGATCTGACTCCTAGGCCTATCCACTCCCCTGCTATTACTCCTAGCAGATGGGTATTGCAGCACACTGCTGTGGGAGTTTGGTGGGTAATCTGGAGCAGTGGTAAGAGGGGGCTTCAATTTTAATCCAGCCAGGGAGTACACAGCAACACCACACTGCAGGGCTGCACCAGCTCACCCAGGCTCTGGGCATGCATTTCTCAGTTCTTCCCCTGCCAGTGTCTTTGCCCTCAGTGCCAGGCTGAGGGGGGTTTAGTCAGAAGGGTTTTTCTGGCCCTAGGCACACTCTGCCCAGAAAATCTCAAGGTGCTGAAGATGCCTCGTGCCTGCATTGAAGTAGCATTTGCAAGACTCATCTAAGATGTAGGGCTGGTTGGGCTTTGCTACAAGGTGGTCAGGTCTTTAGTTGCCCAAATGTAGGCTGTTTGGTTCTACATAAAATTTTGAGGGTAGGCCATTCTCACAGTTGCATCCTTTCAACACATTTTATTTTTACCCCTTGTCAGCACACCAAGACATAACACAGCCTGAGCTCTTCTCTTAATTCACTGTGGTATAATTTTTCCCTTAGAGTATCAAACCACAAAAACAGCTTATAAGTCATCTTGGCAAAGTTACTCCCATTTGTCCAAACACAGCCACTACTCAGTGTGGTAAGGAGCAAATAGGATCAGTGGTTTGCTGCTCTTCCTAGGTTACAGATTAACTCTGTGTGATTAACTATTTATGTATCAGCTGAGATTTGATTTTTTTTTTTCATAGTGATCCTCTTCCTTTAATTCTTTATAAACTTGTTTTGGGGAAAGGCAGAGATTTTCAGGGGCACCATTAACTTTTAATATTCCAGTCTTAATATTTGTCTTTCAGTCAAAATGATTGGGCACAGCAGAACATCTTGTTCTGTGCTGTCAAGTAATTTCCAAACTTTGTGGAATATCACTCACAGAGCTTTTTCTGAAGCATGCAAACCACAGAGCATCTCCTTCTCTGGAGGAAACTAATCCTATTTTAAGACATAAACATGCACATATATGCAAGTTGCCATTCTGCTATTCATTTTATGGCACATACAAAGGCTTTTTGGGGGACATTTTTCTCCACTCATACACATAAGTTAAATGAAATCATGTTTCTTGATCACACTCCTTGTTCTTCATAAATCAGAAAGCCCCACAGTTTCAGAGCTGCTGGTCTGCAAATCCACCATTTTGAGGAAGGTCAATCAGAAAGTTTTGTTCTAAAACAGACGTGTGGCTTGACTTTTTGGGGCTCATCTATAATGTTTCAAATCATCCACAGACTGAGTGAAGGATTTATAGCTCACACTGTCTCAAGGTGAGACATAGGGTAGTGGGAAGAGGAGACAAATACTGCAGTGTTTACTGCAGGCAAGGCTGTGGTGTGGTGCTTCCATCACTGGAAGTATGGAAGATACAACATGGTAATAGAATACAATATTTTTATAAAGGTAGTTGTTCTTATCCTGCAGCAGAAAGAATCAGGCAAGCTACCGGATTGCATTTCAACCCTGTTCTGCTGTGATTTTTATTGCAACCCTCAATGGGTTTTCCTCAAATATTTTTCCCAAGTTAGAGCTGTACAAAGTATTTGCTAAGAAACATAAAACTCACAATTACCAAGTTGTATGGTCAATAATAAAGCTGTAAAATTCACTTTCTAAATAGGAACAGATGGGTTTCATTTCAGAGGATTATATATGACCAAGAAAGTATACTTAACTTGCAGAAAAAGGCCAAAAGAAGTCTTCCAGAAGCTACTAGGCAAAATGGTATTAAAAGCATAATCAATCATTCTGTCATATACAGCAAATTATAGAAGAACTGTAACTCTCTAAAAATCAACTGGTATTTTTCTAGTGGTCACCCTCTGCCAGTGATGGTGGCAGAATTTATATGGATTTCCAATAGCAAGTGTTAAAGTTTAAGATTAGTGTCTATATTTTTTAATGGTGTATTTTGTGTCTTCCCACTGAGATTTATTGTGGAGACAAAGGAATAAACCACTACCACAGTTTTGATAGCATGGGACTGCATCTGAATAATTGGTTCCAATATTAAATTACCATACATGGTCTTTGTTCATCACTGAAAACTTGCTATATTAAAGAAACATGCTTAATGAATAAAGCTGTTACTTATTTACTCACACGGGAAGTTTTGGAGTTTTGCTACTGATATTGGACATGCCTGAGTAGGAGGGGGAAATTTGAGTCACTAAAAAGAAGCTGAGAGAAACACTGTCAGATTTGGACTACTTGAACAAACCCTGCTGTGCTAACTTGTGATTCTTTGTGGCTGGGCTATAACTCATACAGGTACAGATTTCACTCTGTCACAGGGAGTTAAAAGTGTGCCAAAAAATTCAAATTGCTCAAGTATTTTTTTCCCAAGGAAGCATATTCCCTCTCAGTTTAGACATCATATGCTTTCTCCACTGTGTAAGCAGCTCACAGACTTAACCTATTTCACCTGCATTCCCTTGTATAAATTCTTCTGCCTTGCAGAATCCTGAGTCCAAAGTCTCAGATAGTTTCCTGTATTTTTCCATCAGTATATAAACCTTGTGATTAATTTTTTTTGCCAAACTGATAATAAATCAAATTCACAGGAATGTCCAGGAAAAAAATGGTCACTCTGAGAGTTGCAGGGGAAGTTCTCATGAAATGCAGATTTCATCTCCCAGTCAACAGTTAGACATTGCAGGAGCCATGGCCTTCCTACAAGTCTCTTCACAGAGCTTTAGGGATGTCCCACACCTTTTTCCTTCTTTTTGTCCTAATTAGTCACCAAAATATATTTTTCTAAACACCCGTCTCTTAAATCATACTTTCTACTTCTTGAAAGTTATTTGACAATATTCTGTTTGAGGAATCAGTGCAGGTTGCAAAACAGTTCAAGTCAAAAGTCTGCATTTACAGCAAGAAAAAATCCCCACCCAAATCTAAACTATCAAGTACAAAAACTTAAGAGTAAGATGTTGAGATGAGTCTACCCACAATGCTTACTGCTGTTTATGCATCAGTATATAGAAATCTTACAAAATTAATCACTTACAAGCATCAGATCAAAATACACATTGCACAGGGACAGACAAAGCCAGTGGAAATCACATATGGATAATGACAGCCAGGGCTGCTCCACAGTAGAAGTCAACTTAGCAGAACTTTCATTTCTCACTCTGCACCGAAAATTAGCTATATCAAACCTTCAACCATGCTGGAAATATCTGAAAGTACATTAATTTTTTTGCCACTACTAAGATAAGCATCTGCATTAAAGAAAATAACCAACTTTAAAAAATAATTGTTAATGGGTGAATGACTAATAAAGGCAAGTCATAAGCAAGGAAGAGCTTGGCTCTGCACAGAGTCTGTCTGGCTAGAGAGGGAGCTAGGAGTTGTTGTAAAGTATTATCTAGATTTCATTAAATCTGCTGTAAAGCAGATTTCGTATAAATGAAATCTGAGGATGGTAATGCACCCATAGTGGAGCTGGCTGCAAGGAGGCGGGGTTTAACAGTCAAAAAGGAGGTCATAAACTTCTCTTATTCACTGAGGACCTGCTTGCACAAATGAACAATTTTAATTCATGGAGGTTCAATTTTCCATGTGTAAGAATCTAACTTAACAAGCAAACAAGACGTCAGAGCCACAAATAGAGCTTTTGCTTTGTTATAAAGAGTCAATTCTAGGTGCTGCATAAATGTAATTCTAAAACATTTTGAGGTTTTTCATAATTGCCTCTTCCAAGATCATCTCACTGCTGCTGCATTTCTACAGTGTGAGCGTATTTTATAGCAGTTGTTGAAACATCCTGTGACTGGGAAGGTGGAGAGACAACAGCGGAACATTTTGTTAACAGACATAACAATTCTGCATCAGATGACTGGTTCGGCCACAAATAAAAATGGGAAATGTCTCCTGCGTGGAAAATTTAATGCAATAAACCGCTGGCTGTGTTTACACACTGGATCCTGTAAGTGGGTTCTGGTCGGAACGCTGTTTCCTGCGGCAGGAGCACTGGCCCGGCGTGCTGGGAGCCGCACGCCAAGGCCGCCGCTCCTCTGTGTCAAAGCCCCCTCTGCTGGACCCGCCTCACATGGAAACAGCGCCGCATTAAACCTGCCGCTCAAACCCCTCCTCCCCAAAAACGGACCAGTCAGCAAAGCAATTCTCCATCAGCTGTCCCTTCTCTAGGGAGCCCTTTCCCTGGCTGAGGCAATCTGAGTCACATTGGAGGGGTTTTCTAAAACACAGCTAGGATGAGCACACACCTTACCTGTCGCACACGTGAGGTGGACAGAAGGCCTTTTCTCCAAAGTATGGAGGATTGCCAAATTTCAGGCTATTTCCTGATGTCCTGCCAAGGAAGTTTTTACCTGCTGGAGGGTAATGCCATTCCCCAAGAGGTGTTTTGTACTGCCAATCCTTTCACCTTTGCAGAGAGGATCCTCTTAATACTGAGGAACGCCTAAACTGGGCGAGATGTCGGAGGGTTGAGGAGTGAATCCAAAGGGTCCCAGTCAGTTGAACAGGCTACATCAATGCCTTGAAATCACTGAGCACCAGAGAAGTCCTGGAGCAACAGTGAAGATTATTATTTCCCTAAGTATGACGTTAAAGAGTTATTTATTCAGAGAGAGCTACAAAGAAATGAATGCGTTGCACCCCAGCTTCCTTCCTCTAATTCAGCTGAGTGTTGTCTATGTTCCCTTCACTCATGAGTCACTGAAGGCAAAGCAGCTCCACAGCTACCTTTGATATATTCTCATGAGTGTCTGATTCCTTAGACAAGCACCATCATTATGAGCACCATCATGTCCACGTTCAGCTGGATCTTGACTCCAACGAAAGCTTCCCAACTGCCCCTTCTCCTCACTGTTGCCACACCCAATATCTAAGCTGCACCCAGGGATGACCCTGTCCAGCTGCTCAATAATGCATTAGGACATCAGTCAATATGGCTTTTGTCCATGAGCTGCTGTCTGCAGTAGGAGTACCTTTTAACATGCAGGAGGGGGAAGAGCTGTGGGTGCTTGCTGGACAAAACTGGACACTGTTACCACCTGACTTCATAATAAACCAAGTGATGCTGTGCTGTCAGTGTGAATTTTCCTGTCAGGCACTTCTGCTTAAGCACAATGGCACAAATCTGTGGCTTCAGCATCTAGGCTGGGTGTAACAAAGTCATTTTTACAACATATGTGGGGTTCTTTCTGGTGTCCGGTGACAGGGGTTTTAACTTTCAGAACTAACAAAATGGCTTATCTTCACCATGTGGTGTTTTATAACACATGCTGAAAATGACATTTAGCACAAGCTCGTAAGTGAGAGGCAGTGATGCAGCCACTCACTCTGCCCTGATGGAGACTAAACATGACAGCAACTCAAATAAACATGGGGACTATCATTAGTTTGCAATGAATCTCTCTCACACATGGCTTTCTGGAGCTGTGTGACAGCATCTCTCAAAGACAAAAGAGAAAGCATCCCTGTGAGCAGAGGGAAGAACTGGAGGGGAAAGGTCAGCAAACCACTGACATGTAAGAGCAAAAAGCAGCTGAAACACGTGACTGAGGAGAAAAGAGCCCCCTAATTTTATGAGGAGTCAAATTGAAAGCATATGAGCCAAGATACATAAGGGAAGGCCCACAATTAAATTTTTGCAAGTGGAGTAATTAGTAGAGCAATAAATGAAAGCAACATTTTCAGTGCAGGTAAAAATGGCAGAGAGGCAGTAAAAGGTGGTAGAAGAGGGAGACGTGAGTGTGGAAGAGGTGGCATAGTTTAATGGACGGTATCACAGGGTTGGAGAAGGAGCAGTCCATAAACCTGTCCAAACTACTCACTGTGAACCAGCACACTTGGAAAGCAGTGAAAATAAATAATGTTCACATCTTTTGGAAAACACATTTTAAACCAGTGTATCAATCTGAGCCCCCAGACAACTTATTTCCTGGAATGTGTGTTCCATGTGGGCAAACTGTGAGATAATGAGACTCACCTTTCTGCCTCAAACATGCTTCTATCATAGTACATTCTCTTCCTGATTCCACCACCCATAAAATGAAAATAATAGTACTATCCTGCTCTATCAGACCTTCTCAAGGATAAATAATATTGCAATATTGCAATAGCTCAGGTACAGTGGTGTCTCCTGAAAGAGTTGAACACAGAGCAGTCTTAGGAGGCCTTCTGCTCATGAACATCCTACCCCTCTGAGACAAAGTAAGAGGCAGTGTTTGCTGCTTTGCTGTTGTAGTTTTGGTCTGTCCGTGATGGCCAATCTTTGAACTCATGTGGAAATCAAACAGATCTATAGACCCCCCTTCAAAGTTTACTTTTAAAGTTCACCACATTTTTGACAAAAAAACCCCACAAATCTTGGTCAGCAGTGTTAGCTAGCACAACATTTCAAAAGTTTCCTCTTTAAATCTCTTGAAAGAGGAGATAGTAGAAATATCTGGCAGAAGTAGGTGTGACCAAAGCTTTCACAATGCATCTCCTTGATATCCAGAGGTTTTGCTGAGGTCTGAAACAGTGCAGTTAACTTTACCCTTTTGTCTTCTCCTTCTCTTTATGCGCTCCATAAATTTGGCACTTTCAACTCCTCCAAGCAATTCCTTGCCGGGACCAAGGTTGTGCCAAAGGGATTTCATCCCATGTCATTATCTCAATTCAGCCATGTGGAAATGGCCCTTTTTCATTTCTGAGCTTCCACCTACTTGAAGTTTAAACCTCACAGTTACAGCTCTGTGTAATTTTTAATCAGTTTAAATTTTCTCTTTCATCCACAACTGGAGCTGGGAAAACTGATTCTCAACTAATAACACATCCCATGATGTAAGAGCCTCTTTCATCTGCAGAATATATGAGACCAATTGTAGTTTTCTTGAATGTATTTTGTTTTCTACCGCTGCCAAAAGAATTATTTTGTTCTGCAAAACTCTAGTTGCAAACACCGTTCTGCAAACATCTATGCAACTGCCTAATTTATCAATTACTCCAATCATCAAATTTATAATTACCTACTAAGTTAGACTGCAAAGAAATACATAATGTTCCAGACTGAGATTTGTTCAGCTGTTATTGACCATGATTGGGACTGCTTCCAGCCCTTGGCTGAGAGAGCAAGAATAACTGTGTAGCTTATACACATTTCTGTTTCACTGAATACTTTTGCATTTAGAGTATGAATGTAACTCCTCTCAGATATTCCAGATAAAGTTTTGTGCAAAAGAACAGACAAAACCAGACATAAAGCAGCTGCCAAAATTCACTCAAATGTTTATTCATAGCAAACATTTTTTTTTCAATATTCATAGCAATTTTTGCAATGACTTTCAAGCATACTCCTATACACCCTCAGCGACCAACAAGGAGTCCCATAGATAGTGCTAAGGTCAAAAGCTTTATGATTCAATTACAGTGTTTATGGCCCACTCCTTCAGAGAGAATAGGAAAGCTTGTTAGCAGGTTCATAAATCCAGGTGTAAAGATTAACCCAGTCATCCAGGCCCATATGTCATTACTGAATGTATATGTTTTTGGAAGATGGTAAATAACATTAGTGTTTACTGTTACGTGCTGAATGCAGATTGAAGTAATCTTTTTTCTTTAATATTATGGGATATATAATAAATCCTGAAAAGCTATCGGCATTCTTATACAGCATGCTTCAAATGAGCTTTTATTCTTCTGAGTCAGGCTGAACAGTTCCTGGATTCCTGATCATACTGAGTGGTGAGCAAAACTAACACGTGAAGAAACCAGCTCTCAGTGTTAGCTTGCTACAGAACTTGCCTTCACACTTATCTGAAGTGACAGCCCCTCTGGGTATGCACTCCTTCCTGCCCTTCATTTAAATGCTACAGCTTCTCTTCTTTAAATGCACTTATTTTGAACAGAAGACTAAACAACTGTTATATCCTAATTTAATCCATGTAAAACCTCACATCTAAAAGAGTTGGACAATAAAATGAAAGATGTTAACACTGAGTACAAATGCCCAAAACCAGACTCCAACACATGATTATCTTACAAATAAAAACTACATGACAACCCACCAACTGCGTTTAGAGCCTTGTTCCTTTGTTCCTGATCTTTCTGCAAGATACTGTGAAAACCAGGGACACTGAACCCCCTGGCAATTTAAAGCCCGTTTTATCAGAGTTACAGTTAACTCCTGGTTGTTCATGGACAGATTATCCAGGTTGCAGCTCAGTGGGCTCCTGCTTTCCCAAAAAAATTCTCTGTCTACCACACAGAGCCTGATACAAATCTTCAACTTTCCCTGCAGGAAAAAGAACTTCTTTCTAAACTAAATTCTTTGAATCCCTCCCCCTTTTTCTTTTCCTCTAGTTACACATTTCTGTACAGAAATTAGATCAGCTCTTTATCTCTTTACTTTCATGCCTGTGTATTAAAGCAATAGTTCTCATTTCTATTCCTTAAATACATATTTTGTGAAACTTCTTCCCAACTGATAGTTTGGGCAGAATATATAGCAAAGCAATGTACTGTAGATACTTCTTTTCCCAAAAAGGAAAAAAGTGCAAATCCCCTAACATATCCAGTGCTTTTTCTATGCTTTCTCTCTAATATATAGTCATTATCGTCAAATTCTCCCAACATGTTCCCAAAAAGTTTGATATGAGCTTTAGGAGAAACACTAAACAGATTTTTAAGTGCATACAAATTAGTTCATATCTTTGTTTAGTGGCACTGTCAGGCAGCAGTACAGGTTGGGCTTATAATAATATCTTATTTTACAGTTCCAAAGGAAAAGCAATCTCCCTGGGATGGCAACTTGCACTAGTGCATTTTGACGTGATCGTTGCCAATACCAGGAACTGGGAAAAGTGAAAGTGAAAATAAGGGACAAAACAGTGTGTAGTGTAAAGCCAATGGGGAACTCACCTGACATGCCTCAACTTTTATGACAATCCATCCATCCACTGCCTTGGCACAACATTTCTGATGACGAGGAGAGAGGGACAGAGAAGGGCTACTACTGGCACCATCCATGAGGGTGCTACTCAGCCCCAAGTGTCAGAATCCGCCCAGCTTTAGTAAATGCACCCACAGGGAAGAGCGTGTTGCACAGGTGGGAAGTGCCTTTCTGTACTCACAAAAATTACTCACTCTCCAAATACCTCAGGTGCTGTATTCAAAAATACAAATAATGTTTCTCACTAGTCAGGATTCATTAAGGTCAGTGAAACACTGAAGGGTTTGAGTGGAAGTTTTTTCTCTCTAAGTATGACCATATTAACACACTGACCTTTCATTCCTTTAAGCAACACAAATAAACTACATTTAGTGATGTAGAAAGGTTTCTGGATGATCCGTGTACTTCCAGGAACTTCAGAATGGCTCAAAGAACAAAGGCTATGAGATGGCTCTGCTACATTAATGTAAGTCCTGCTCCATTAATTTTGGTCTCACTTCTGTTGGGCAATTTTATAATTTTTCCGAGATAGCACTGGAAAACACAAAATTTTACTTTCTGAATTTTACAAATAACAGTCACTTTTGCCAGAAGCCCCTTTATAAATCCACAGTATAGAAAACAGCAACCAGTAAATTAAAAAGAGCTCTTAGACACCTCATTGTAATAATTGGCATTTTAGATCTCTTCTTACTTTCAAAGCAACTTGCACAAGTTACCCAATTAATCGCAGTTCCTTGGGATTCTCTTGCCCCACTGCACTGGTCAGCTCTGTGCCTGTTTGCATGGCCCAGCAGCCCCTGCCAGGAAGAGGATGGATGGTACAACCCTGAGTATGCTGCCCAGCTGCCTCAAGCCCACCTGACCACCCATGGGGTTCCACCATACCACAGACCACCTTTCCTAGCAGATTTCTCCAAGCATGGCCACTTACCAGGGGCTACCCCACTCTGGGCTGCAAAGCAGCTCTGTAACAAGACTCAACAGCAGCTTCCAGGACCCAGAGAAAGGGCAAACCCTTGTCCAAGCATCTAATTCAGCAAAGAGGGCAGAGCATGGTCATGCATCCCCTGGTGCCCTAACCCCATATTCTAGGTGAGGATGCACCTGAGAGCCAACACTGAAGGTGCCTCCATGTGCTCAAAACATGGGAGGAACTCTTGGTTCCCTCCAAGCTGCCCAGGACCCTGCTGTGGGGTGAACCTGCAGTAAGGCATGATTCAAAATCCAGACCCTCAGACCACTCACAATCTCCCTAAAGCTTTTGCCACTCTCACCTACCACCAAACACAAAGTTTCTTTTCCTAATGCAAAGTACCCTGATAAAGAGGTTAAGCCAAACAAAGCTCAAGTGTCCCCCTGTCCTCTGTGGAGAGGGTACAAGTTTCTCCCTTCTCTCAACAGACACCTTTGGACAGCTGAGTGTGTTAATGCATATGGCTGAACCACATGGACCATCCAACTGGGAAAAGTAAAAGCAAAAGCTTTTAGTGTAAACCTTGGCAAAGGAGATTTTTTCTGCCAGCAAAAACTTTAAACGTGTCCTACTGTCTTTCCTCTGTCCCTCTTTTCACTGCCAAATTGGCATCTGTTTGAAGCACTGCATAAAACACTGATGCAAGTCATTGATTCCTGGTTGTATCTCTGCATTAAATATGCACAAAGATCTACAGATTTTTTAAAATACAAATTATTTCAATAACTGTGTGGACGTCCCATCAAGGGCCAAATTACCTTTGATATTAACAGGATCGTGGCTTAATAATATGATATGTGTTAATCCATCATAAAGGTGCATGTTTTAATGAAAGAGATCAGTTTAAGTAGTAACAGCTTATCTCTGCTCTCTAAAGAGTCCTTAAATATGGGTCCCCAGATCCCTATTTTGTGTGTTCTCACATAACAGCACTGTGCTATTTCACCTCCCTCTGCTTTAATCACCTGTCAGTGTAGTGTAGTACCCTGAGGTTTTGGGGTGAAGGGATTGTCAGTGTTTGGGCTTTTTAATTAAATCTAAATAAACTTTAAATGTATTACAATCTAGGAATGCCTAGAAAAGTTATTTAAATATCCTTGCTCATAAGCAACTCAAGCTGCACTAAATTCAGACCTTCAGATTAAATCATGAAAGATTCCAGGGAGAGTTTCAGTTCTGACTGGCTCAGTGACCTGTTCTGCAGAGCAGTTCCCAAACTCAAAGGTACAGGTTCTGTATTCCTCAGTACACCAGCTGGTAGCAGCACCTCAAATACCCTGCACACCCTATTTCAGAAGTGAACCAAATCCCTGTGTAGGTTTGATGTCATGTGCCCTAGTCACAGAAAGATTAAATTGTGTCCCTTCATCCATCTCCAGAAGAAATGACCTTAGGTAGGTGCGTTACACCAACTGCTCTTGAACAGATAGACTGAAGCTAAATGTGCACACTACTGAAGTATTTTAACTGGTTTTTACCCTCTAACTTACTAAAAATTTCTTTCTAAATTAGTGCTTATGCAAACAGTTTTACATTCCCTGCTCTTTTATTTTCTGAAGGTACAAACATGTCTGTTTAGAGAAACAAAATCAGAGAATCATAGAATACACTGAGTTGGAATCAGATTTTGCCTTTCTCCCTCTTTTTCCCATTCTTTATTCTCAATAAGCCAACCAAACCCCCTCAGCTTAAGACTCTGAACCCACCTGCAGCACCACTGAAGAAGTTGCTGGCAGAGTTGAACACCCACCTCTGCAAGGCTGGGGGCTGAGCCCTCTCCAGCTCCCAGTCTTCCTCAGTTCATTGGGGAATTGCCCAGGCATTGGCCATAGGAGGGACAGCAAGTGATGGATGGAGGCTGACAGGAGCACAGCCCTGTCACTCTCCTGGGGGCTGAGCACTGGTTTCAGCAGGATGCTCAGCTGCTACTGTGCACAAGGCCCTTGGAGAACTGTTTCTGCCAGCCAGGAGTCTCCCAGCTGAACCATGCTGGGTTCTTAGCAGGGCCTCACATGTAACACTAGAAAGTGCTTGTCAGTCCTCTCCTTGCTCACAGCATTTCGTGCCTCACACTTCCTTTCAGGATGTTTCCTACTCCTTTGTCAGTGGTGGGAGGTGCAGTCACATTGCTTCTAGAGACTGTTCACCAGACACCATGGGGCAGTCTAGAGGAAAATCAAGAAAAACTGATTTTTGTAGCTCAAGAGCAGGTCTGTCCAACCAAAGCCTGATGGCAGATTTGCCCTACTAGAGAGAGCAAGAGCCCTTCATTGCAAATGTACCTGCAATGTGACAGGGGGCTCACCTATGGTTTTCCTCCAATATTCCTTTCAGTTGCCACAGATCTTTGCAAAGCAGAAAGCGGATGGATCAGACCTGTAGGTACCATCCTGTTGTAGCAGATCCAAATCTGGTTAGCAGGAATTACTCGCTTACAGCAGGCCTACACCAGCACAAAGATATTCAGCCTGCCTCTGGCTGTATTTCATATGATCTATAGATGCACATTATATGCAGTTAATCGTGCTTACAAGACCCTCATAATCATTACTCAGTGATATACAAAATATATTTCTTTATCTATTAAATCTTCACTATCTGTAATTATTCCCCAGGGTACAATAGATAGTGAGTCAGCAGGCACAGATTTAATTATCAGTTTTTACTGTAAGATGATGATGTTTATTGATATCAGTATCAGACAGACACTGAAATGAAGCAGATGTTAATCTGAGGTTAAGCTCCAGGAGGCGCCTAGCAGTCTGACCAAAGGGACTGATGTTCATCAGATAATAAAAGAGGAAACCTCCCTCCCTCCCTCCAGATGCCTGCACAGAGCTCACAGATATACAGTCTTGTTCTGCAAATTCTTCCTTGCACCATTTCCAATGCCCTCTAACAGGCAGCTTGCCCCCTTATTGCAAAGCTTTCAGTCAGCTCTAGCAGACAGTTTAACCCAGCATCTTATTTTGCTCACATAAGAACTTTATGGTTGGATTTGCTTTATTTTTCCCCAGTATATCCTAAAGGGTGATGCCAGAGAAGTTGAAAACAGAAGTGAAGTGGTGACAAAGTTGCTGTGACATCACAGCTGTGTGCAGAGTCTGTCACTGATGCCCATCACACCAATGTCTGTCTTAAGTAAATCCACAGCAAGGTAAAACGCTGCTTCCAAATTCAAATGGTACAATGTAATGGAAAAGGACCTTCTGTGGGGAAGGACAGGATGACAAAGTAACAGCAGCTTTCCATGAGTCTCAGAATGCCATCACTTTCTAGTGTTGAGTGCAATTATGTGACAGCCTATAAATTAATGAAAAATATGCTGGCAGCTGACACTCACCAAAATATATTAGTGTTTAACATTAGAACTTGCAAAATGGCCGGTGAGCTGGTGCAAATGATCATTTTATAGGTATCTCAGTGGTACACTTCTTTAGCAGCAAGAACACACCTGTCAGTTTCAGCGAGAGATAAATGGATATCAAACCCCACATGATCTCTTTTCTACATAGACACTCGTGCTGCATCCTACAGCAAACCCATCCTTTTTATTACTACCATTTGTGGATCAGCATGGTCCAGCCTCATGCCCTGCCTGTCACAGCAGCTGGGTGATCTCCCTCTGGCCCTGGCTTGGGTTGACATGGACAAGTCTCTGGGCACAGGACTGCAGGGAATGGCATAGGCAGGCTTTGCACAAGAGCTGATTATCTTCAGTGGTACAAACAAGAGACACAGAAATAAAGCACCTCATTGACCAACATCAAAGAGGAGTTAAGTGGTGAACATGGAACCAGAACAGAGAGTTGCTAGATCACACTGGTTCATGCAGTCCCTCAAGTCATTTTTGCTCTGTTAAGATCAAAGTCAGATAGAGTTCGACAGAACATGAAGATCTGCTTGAGGTCATGCTCTTAACACCACCCCAGCTGGATACCTGGATGTAGGATGCTCAAAAAGTTGACAGTGGTATATGTTTAAGTTAATGTAAAAAGGTTGCTTTAAATTACTAGGAAGAGAGACTTAATACCCTTAGAAACTAGCAGAGTTAATGAGATGTGGGAGCAATGATCCTTTATTTCAATTAAAAAGATAAAAAATAAGGAGAGAGACCAACCTCTGGAATTTCAATACACAAGAAAAGATCATTTGCAAAAGAGTCACACTCAATATCTGTGCCCAGCTGAAAGGAATTTTTGGTTTCATTTCAGGCCCTTTTGGACTGTTTTTCATGTCAAAATTACATGTTTGCTATACTTTGACACTCTTCCAAGATTTACTGAAACAAAGAAAACATTTGAATGAGATTTGAGACAACTTCTTTCTCACCTGTCAGGAAGGTAATCCCCAACCTTCAGATAAATGTGGGCATGTGGTTTCCAATATTCTCACTCCATATGTCTTCACAAACACCAAATAGATCTAAAGTAAAAGGACAGGTTTTTCCCTCCACAGATCGAAAGGTTAAAGTGATGGACCTCGCCCAGGATGAACCAGACTTTCTTCCAAATAATGCCTTCATTTTCACTCCCTATAGA
Source organism: Cyanoderma ruficeps (assembly GCA_008694505.1). Taxonomy (NCBI): domain Eukaryota; kingdom Metazoa; phylum Chordata; class Aves; order Passeriformes; family Timaliidae; genus Cyanoderma; species Cyanoderma ruficeps. The sequence goes on along the minus strand of VZDJ01007747.1, from coordinate 1,560,131 downwards.
AATACAGACTCCCTGGCACAGAAATTAGGAGAAAGATTGAAGACACCAGTGCATTCCAGCACTACTGATCTCAGCCATATCAGCAACAACTGGAACAAAGGCACTGAGTCCAATTTAGGAATTGATCCTTACAGGTGAACCACTGCAACATTTTGACCACTGTAACTCTGAAATGAGGCAGATACTTAATTGTTGTCCTGACTATCATTCTTAAAGAAAAATGGTGCTTAGCGTTCTGTGTCAGCTCTCTTCCAATATTTGGAATAAGCACTATAGAGTAAACACTATAGTTCTAACATCTCTTGCTCACAGGAAACCTTGTGGGTTTGAAATCTGCCTTCATATCCTTGTGTTCACACTGCATTTGGGGAAATAGCCATGAAAGTGGAGGGAATGGCTCCAGCAAAACAGCAAAAATAAAAGGTGGACAGAGAAAGCCATGTTTGCAGCACACCACACGTCCATCCCCAATTAAAGGAAAGTTTAGTCTGTGTATATGCATTCACATGAGGAATTCTGGCAGGTAGAGCTGTTTCAGTCACAAATCACACCTCTTGGCACTCTGGCCACTGTTTATACAGTAGGTCCAGCCCTTGCCTTACCCCAGAGGCAAAAGCTTCCTGTGCTATAAAATATAACACGGGGTTAAAACTTGCAGCACCAAGCTCAGGCAGCCCAGAGGCAACCAAAGCCTCCTTGTTTCCAGTATGAGCTGTTGGGTCTGGCACTGGCATGAACAGGTCAGGGAGGGAAAACAGCAGCAGGATTGACAGCAGCCCAGTTGGCTGCACCACTCACTGGCTGGGAGTGCATCTCTCAGTACCTTTGCTTTTATTGCTACATGGCTAGACAGGTTTCCAGAACAAGTAAATAGTGGGGGGAAAAAATAAAGGGGGAAAAAAAAGTGCTTTACATGGGATTTTTCCATTGGAGAAGGATGTGGATGTGCAACTAATTCTTTCCAAGAAGTCAAACACTGAGCTAGACAAGACTTCATTCCAAAACCCATGAAAACACCAATACAACATTTAGCAAGCAATATAGGAAAATCTGTGTGACAAACTGTGGTGTTTCTTTCTGACATGAATGGGCAGAAGTTGTACATAATGCAAATCTCTAAATGCTGACAGACACTTGCAAGAATGTTTACATTTATTTTTCATAGCCCCAAGAAATCGATCTCTAAGAACATCCCACGAGAGACTGCATTTTGCCCTGAAATATTGTCCTGGGAGAGTGTGTTTCTGTCTTCCATCTGACACATTTTACAGAGGGTATCAGCCTAGGGATTTGCACCTCAGCTGTGTCATGAGCAAAGAACTGCAATTGTTTCAATATGCTACGCTGGGGCATTTAAACATTGATATTGTGAGGTACTACTTTACAATTCCCATTAGATTTGTTGTAAAGCACACATTTATGAAACAAAATATTTCTGTACTCACCCATAAAACTCTATGTTATAACAGCATTGAGCATCTGGTTTTAATCAGAACTCAGGAAATTCACTGTTCTAGCTGGAACTCCATCCTTTCTTAAACACATTGTGTTTAACTTCTGCAACTCAGATGTGAACAGGTTCTTTAAATTCTCACTGCCCCTACTGAAAGATAAGCACAGCAGGCATAATGGTTTGGAATTAAATGACATTATTAGGGACATTTCTGCTTTCTGGGTTTTTCTGATGGAGCAACTTGAACAGTGGTAGTAAAGCAGGACAAAAAGACCACACAGAACATCATTGCTAGTAGTCTACATAACATGTTAATGTTACAAAGCAGGTACATTTGAAGTCAACTTTCAAATCTATCTGAAAATGGTTTATTATTTTTTAATATTCTGTTTAAATTAATTTAATGCTTCCTTTCTCTAAAATCTCATTAGGGATTTTGCCAATAAAATACAATCACAATTGAGTACAAAAATAATCTTTTCTTAATGCAAATCTATTCTAAATAATTTTATTCAAAGTGAATAATATCAAAAATCCATAGAAGGAAAGAAAATAAATGAGTACAATGCACATAAATGAAGTGGTGGAAATTATGTTGGACAAAGAGTTTTGACTGCACCATTTAATAACTTTCAATTGATCAGCTTTTCTAGTGAATAAATGAACCTTCATTTATGGGGCTTTTGTAAGTGTTCTACAAAATATATCTGGTATTCTCTCATTCATTTCAGTCCTTGTTCTTGAGGTTTTCTCTCCTCCTACAGCTAAGTCATGCTGTCAGCTACAAGTTTGATTAAAAATTGGGCCCCAAAACCCTTCCCAAGAAAATAAATGGAGTATTTAAGTATAGCTGAGCCTTCAAAGGTTCCTTTCAGTTGTGATGCTACACATTCACAAAATTCTTCTCTGAAGCTTAGCCAAACTCTTGTGATCTGCAGAGTTCTGCAAGAAATAACTTTTCAGAAAAGCCTGAAGGGGCCAAAAAAAATCCTGCAAAACCCCCTTGAACATCCCATACACTTCAGGACTCGAGCTGTGACTGGAAATCTTGCAGATAATTAGCCAGCCTCTCCATTTTTGCAACATTGATTATAGGTGTTTACCAAGAGGGAGATGCTACCTCAAGCACTCTGTCACTTCTCAATCTGGCAGCCAAGAACACAAATCGTACATTCACAATTATATTTACCTCTTAGAGTTTTAAAGAAATATGTATCACACTGCTTAGGCACCAGTAGTTGAACACTGCTTCCATCTAATATCTGAATAACAGAAGCAATTCACTGCTGTGCCCCTTTCACCTGATAGGACAGAAAATATCGAGTTACACATTTAAACTAACTCACAGTGTGGTAATGTAAAGATAGAAACACACAAACATACAGAAGAGCCTCAAAACATTGCACTAGAAATGGTAGTTTCAGAAATGGAGATAGCACGAGAGACCTGCAAAGAAGAGTTTACATTAATTTATGTCACATGAGATATGATCTAGGTTTGTCTCAGAAAAGGCGTTTCTGATTAAGCACTGCCTTTAACTACTGTTTCTCCATCCCCTCTGTCTCTTCAAGAGCATTTACAGAATAAATTAACTCCTATTTAATTTTTATGATTAAGAGATTCAAAACCTGCCAGCCATTGCAATTTATTTCCTGTCCTCGTGGGCATTTGTTTGGCTTTTATGTTTTTGAAGAAGCAACTGCGGATGCCTGTTATCAATGCACAGCATGCAGAATAAATGCAAATACTTGGATGACCGAATGTGACCAAATATGACCCCTTGATTTTGCAGATGTGAAGCAGAGGAATACCTACCCGAGTTACTAAGCCATCTAAATTCAAGGCTGAATGACCTGTAACAGAACAATAGGTGGTGAATAAAAGTAACAAAAACCAAACCAGAAGAAAAAAAACACATTAAACTGGAAAAAGGTGAAATGTGAAATCTATCCCTTTTCTATAAACACATGTGGAAAGAATAACACCTAGCCCTTTTTATTCTTGGCTTCCCCCCACCACCTTCTTTACATTCCAAGAGAAGATCTGCCAACTTTTGGCCATATCCGTTTCTCTTCCATTGTTTGCCAGTATTAGTGTGCTCTAGTGCACATTCTTTCCTAAGACTTCAAAACGAGTCAGTTGTCATTTGTCCAACAGTTTAAAGGGCCCAGCTGCCCTTCCCTCCTTTGCTTGGAGCAAGCTGGGTGGTTCACAGGCATGCACACACCCCAGCTGACACACGTGAGCTTGGCTGGGACCTCTGACTGGAAAGACTCCTGAACCAGACTTCACAGTGCGTGCCTTGTGTTACTGGGGATCTGACACATCCAAACGCTTCTAGTGCTCCCTTTGTCCTAAAGTACACACTGAGGCAACATACCTGTGCTTTGCTTATTGAAGCTGCTCATGCAGGGCTTCAGGACTTCTGTAAAGCATTTCTAAAATCTTAGATCTGGATCTGCTTATGTATATAAACAGAGGGTGAATTCACCTCTGCACTACAGTTTAGAGCAGTTTTAAGATTTGAGTTGGACTCTAAAGCTCTAAACAAAGGGCTGAGTTTTTCCCAAGAGAGATTAATTAACATAACTTAAAAAAAAAATACTGAGTAGTTAGGGTGTACAGTACTCTCTGTTTGCATATAATAATGTGAGAAGAGGGAGAGATTCAAATCTGATGTACAATGTGCCAATACAACATCGCCAAAGCTGCATCCACTTCAAACAGGTTTTAGTCTGTCCCTGGAGATGAAGGAAATATAAATCTCAATCAGTTTGATTCCAAGTCCACTGATATGAATGCTAGCTTTGTTTATAGGAGTAGCCCTTCTGCTGGAATTTCTTTCAAAGATTAGAAAAACCAACTATCATACCAAGAGCTATTACAATATAGACAACAAATTCTCGTGTCCTGCTTTCTCTCCCTCCCTCCCCCATCCCTCCCCTGTTTTTTTCCGCTCTCTCTCTCCTCCCATGTCATTTTTTTCTTCTTGTGGAAAGGAAGTTTGCAATGACCTGCTGAGTTGTTTGCCTGATGTCATCACGAGCAGTGGATGGAGGAACAGAACCAAGAGCTCCTGAGTGTTCCCAACCACTCTCTAAGGTAGCAGTATCCTCAGCAGTATCCGCAGCCCTGGATTTGCATTTTGAGGGAACATTATGTGAGATGCAGAAGAAGGGTAGTGAACCACTGGCTGGATGAAGACTTTAGGTTTGTTTTATTTCTATATTCAGCCACAAGGCAAGATCCAGGTCCAGCTGTCTCAGCATTTGGTAGTGTTCAGCTCCAGGGTCAAGGTTGCCTCTCTATTATGAAAGTGGGCTCAGAGTGTTTTGATAGAACAATTTCCTACAATTCATACAGATTATTAGGTATGAGAAAAAAGAAAAGAACTATTATGATTACAACATATAATAAGCAATAGGGGGTGTTTTGTTATATATCTCTCTCTTCTGAAGGTGGTATTTAACACATTTCTGCATTTAGACCAACAAAACTCTCTAGAGGTAAAAAACCATTGTATAGTGATTAAAAACACTGACAACTCCCAAAAAATGGACAGTTAATACCATGTTTAGGCTCTCACTTAAGAGATCTTGCAGAGAAGAGTGTTACTTAAAACTAACTGCTGTTGACCATTGGAGAAATGAGGAAAGATACTATAATCTTATGCAATCCCAGTTTTGGTCTGTTCCCTTGACCTGGATTAACCTTTTTCCTTTTATCTGTATTTTAATTCCAAACACCTCACTTAAATGCAACTGTATCCAGGTCTCTGCTAAAAGCTTTAATGAGCAACACTAAGGTCAGGGGAAATGTTTGAACTTTATTATTATTTCATACAAATGCTGTAGGCATCCTTGAATCTCCCATACTTATTAGTTATTTTGCTCTCCAGTGAGATGTTCAGCATGTTCAGTATTAGTTTATGGATTTCTTTTTTAAATGGTTGTCTTTCAAGAGCCATTTAAAAGACACATTTCTTCTTCTTAACTTACTTACAGGCATACATACTGAACAAAGGCTACACGGAACTGGGTCCAACTTTCTTTTGTAAAGAAGAAGCAAACAGTGAAATGGTCTTTTTAATCTTAGTGTAAATATTTCTGTTTCTTTCTTTAATGAAGAAATTATAAATTTATACATAGCACACTCCCACTACTTTTACTACATTCTGATTAACTGCTGTTAATAGACTCATGAAATATCAACTGTGCATTCTTTCAATTTATTGCATCACAATCAAATGTATTATTTTGTGCAATCAATATTAACAAAGATCATGTCCATTTAGGTGTGCACACTGTTTTGTAGACTGAATGTAGCACATAAAACTTGTTGTCCTTAATCAATAGAGATCCCAGAGCAGCTAATTATTTCATAAATTATTAAGTATTCTTTTCATTTTTTGAATCCTACTAATACCTAGGGAACTTATTACTGGACCAGGACTCCAGCTGCTCTGTTTCCAATATCTGCTCACATAAAAGTGAGTAACTCCCTTACGTGGTATCTTTTAACTTTCTTTTATAACCAGTCCAAATCGGTTTGGATAAAGACCACATGGATGAGGTCAATATTGCAACATGGACTGAAAAGTGGCTGTCAGATAGAATCCCAAAACCCACCGTGAGGGTCAGGCTGACAGGGACAGATAACACGGACAAGACTACCTGTGAACTGAAGCTCCAGCAATGTATGTGGTATAAAACCAGATACTTGGAGAGGTAACAGTGTCATGAAGCAGTGAGTGCGAGCAAAAACAGTTCAATGACTCAGATGCTCTTAAAATTATTCTTGAAGATTATAGCCTAACTTCTTACCTGGAAAACAGACAGCTGCCAGACTACAGGGTCTTGATCTATGAAGTGTAAATATTCCTTCTAGGTTTCGGGCTAGCTTCAGCTTGCACCTAATAGAATGGAAGAGCCATAACCATTCTCTCCAAAAAGAAGGTGGGCAAGGAGAAGAAAATTTGGTTGTAACACCTACAAGAGTTAACCTTGAGGAGGAAGAGGTGACAATGGCCACAGACCCTCTACAAAAGGAGTTCTGCATCTTTATACATGATTATTGCAGCAGTTGCCTCAAAAGTTGTAGTTCCAATGTCTTGGAATTGCAGGATATTAAGGATCCCTAGGTCTGGTTAGAAGGGACTAAGGCTTTTCACGGGTCTGAACCTCGATACTGAGGAGTGCTTGAAAGTTAATCCCATGATGAATGGTCTTCACAAAGTTAGCTGGTTCTGGTCCACATCAAAACTGGCATTAAACAGCAGTCTCAATAAAAGATCAGAGAAACATAAGCCAAATTAGGCTATCACCGCTGCAGATTGTGTTTGGGGTGCATTCCTGGGCTCTGGAGGAGGCTTCTAATGCCACTAACTTCTTTTCTTTTCACATGCACAGAGATAAAGATGGCCAGTTATCAGAGAGTGAAGCAATAACACCAAGTGTGTCCTGAAGACTAATGGAACTCTGTAGATAAAATTACTCTCAATATGAGAAAACACGATATATATTGAGAAGGCATAGGCTTTCCCTAATTAAACCCATTCTGAATAACTTTCCACTTTTTCCATACTTTTTTTTTTGGGCGGGGGGAGGAGGGTTCTCATTCTGAAAGAGACCAGTTAGGTGAAAAAGTTTTGCCTGAACAGATAAATCTCCGCAAGTGACTGAAAAAGGGTTGTAAAAGTAGATGTGTCATGCAGTTCCATGACTAGGAACCATTGCATCCACTGTGTCCCTTATGAATGAACATGAATCATTCCTTACTTGCTTACAATGAAAATATAGCTTTAGAGGATTGAAATGTTAATTTCAATAAAGTAAAGATTTACTTAACGAAACAAAGTCACTTTGCTCTTTAAAATTCTCCATGGTTTTCTCACTTGGGACTTGTCATGCTTTTCTCCCAATATGCTTCTAAGTTCCTCTTTTACAGCTTAATATAATACAAGATAATTTCATTTTTAAAAGTCAGGGTACAACAGTAGAATTTAACTTGTTATATACAGAAGTTCTAATAATTTGAAAAAGATTTTTGATGAAGTTTAGCCAAAAGAACTGAGCAGCCTCCACAATTCAACTATTTTACTTCAACTGACCTGCATGTAAAGCCTGAAAACATCATCTTGGCAACCAATTTGAAAACATATTCTGAAGCCATGGATAGTATTTCCAGATGAATAAGTAGCAGCATTCCTAAGAGTCATTTAGATGTGAACAAAAAGGATTACATGGATTTTATTGGTTTATGGGAAGATAAAAATAAAATTTAAATGAAAACTTACCGTATTCGAGGTGGGATCAACATGTGAGCTGCTGCAGATAATCCTCATTAGCATAGATTCTCCGGGCAGAGAACAAGAAACCCACGACACCTGCACATGCTGCACCAACACGTTTTAGGCTGTGGCTATATGAAACCAGTGAAGCTTTCAACTTACCTGACATTCAGTCTCAACTGAAACCAGAATTGTGCACTCTCTTCTCTTAAAACAAGAGGGACACCAGGGATTTTTGTCTGGGCTTTTTTTTAAATTATTTTTATTTTATAAATCAATATCTTTATAAACATACAAATAAACCAAATATATTATATTTGTATTTGAAATATCATTTCAAGTTTTTACACTAAAGATTATTTTGAGTTTAGAGATGAGTTTAGGAAACATTTAAAACTCCAAACACTCTAATTACAAAAACATATCAGCTTGGTTTCCCTATCTCATTCTGCAAAGAATGCTATCAAATTTAAAATTAGATCCTTTGAAGGAAAGCAAAGTAAACAAAAACCACAGGATAGAATAGCAAAATAATTTTTAAGGAGTCTGAATCATCTTTATTCAGTCAAGATTCAAAGTTACAAATCTTTATTTCTTTTGATTGGGGAAACTTCCAATGAAATGTTGACTGTCATTCAACACAACACTTGCATTTTAAGCACGCAAACATACTTCACCAGAGAAACTTGAAGTGCAGGGATCAAAGTCTTTTTACTGGGTAGCTCTTATGGGAACAAAATGCTCTTTTGAACTTTAGACGTGGACTCTCTTCACATTAAAATATGGAAGATCAGTAACTGAAAGACCAGGGAATCCAAACTAGATGCATTGAACAGTGTTAGTGAAATTAAACAGTACTGAACTTAAAATCAAATCTACCAAATCCTAATGATTCAACACAGTTGTTGCCTGCTCCTGAACACAGTTTAGTATGCCAACACCTCTCGACCATTTCTCTTTCTGTGGAAGTACCTTTGTTACCATTCACACAAGAGAATAAGTCTTCACTGATAATAGTTCCAACTAAGCTCTGGAAATGCATATTTTACAAGTTCGCTCTAAATGCAGACTTGATGTGGTTAGAAAACAGACCAAACAACTCAAAACCACCAGCAAAAATCACTTTAGAAGTTAAATAAGTGACAACTCTCTACAAAACCAGCATTAAAATTTTTGTAACTCTGACGACTTGGACTCAGTGTTCTTACAGTTTCACCAGCATAAAACAAAACTGACTTCACAAAGTTACTTCAATGTGGAACTATTTTGGATAAGAGGTAGGAGCCTTTCAATACTCTTTCCCATATTGGCTTACAGAGCTGGTAAAAAAAAAAAAAAAAAGACATTCCATACCTTTCTAGCAGGATTCACAAAGAACCCAGAAAAGCAGAATAGTAAACACACAAATTAGTAACATTTGCCACTATTATCCATCTTATGAATTACAAGGAACATTAGTGGTGGGCACTGTAACAGAGTTTAATGGTTACAACAGCAGGCTTCAAACAGAGGACTGAAAGATCCTCTATAAATAATAAAATCATTATTAGTAATTTAGCTGATGTCTAGGTATCTTCCAAAACATTCTGAAAACGGCCTTAGGAAGTCAAGACAAGTTGGTGAAAATCACTTGATATCACAGAATCACAGAATGTTCCAAGATGGAAGGGACCCAGAGGGAAGATCACGTTCAACTCTTAAGTGAAAGGCCCATACAGGGATTGAACCCACAACCTTGGTGTTAGCAGCACCAACGGAGATAATCTCACAATAAACAACCGACCTCATCTCTGCATACAGTAGAGCTTTACAAGCACGCAAATAACCTGACAGCTGCTAGAAATCCAGTTACAAGAAAAATGGGTTCAGTTTTCCAGTTGTTCCATCAGATTTAACAGGCAGCACAAATCAGTTGAGTGGAAGCCAGTCAAAACTGAGGTGCTTTTTTGTGGTTTTGTCCCACTCTTCCTGTTCTTCTGGAACAGCAATTGGCTGGACTTCCTTCCTCACACTAAGTCCTATATAAGGGACCAGATTTTGGTGCCAGGCACCTCTCTGTAAGACAAGGACAGCTCCAGCACCTGCCTCTCCCCAGGGCTGAAAGCAGACACAAACCCACTTCCTCAGCCCAGAAATAATCCTGTTATGCTCTGAAGGACCAGTGTAGATGGGGGAAAAAAATGGAGGAATCACCTCCCCCCCAAATGCTGCCCATTGTTAATAACATGTGCCTGCAAACCATCCTCCAGTACACAAAACCTGGGAAATGCAAGATCCTATTTGGTGCTTGCTAGACACAAGAACATCTCAGATGAAATCCAGGAAGTTACACTGGTCTGTCAGCAGCACTGGGGAGAGGCATATAGCGTACTTAAAAAATATTTTAATATTAAGATCCATTTTGAACTAATTTTTCAGCATTATCCTCCTGTTTCTCTGCAGCTGTCCTTGTGTCCCATTTTCTAGGCAGTTTCTAGACTCTCTCTGTGTAAAGATCACTACTTGCAACAAATTCCCTTGGAAAATGCTTATCACTGATAAATTACCCACTTGACTATCTTCCTCTCAGTGACATTTTAGCAGGCAGTTAATGAAGTTAGCAGCAGTGATACTTATAGAGTACTCATTGCCAACACGGTGCCAACAGCAATTCTTCTAAGCAGAGATGACAGGCAAGGTGTGACAAGGACTTCTCTGTTTTGTTCTGAATAATGGCGGGATTTTTCTAAAGCAGATTTTAATGAAAAAAAAGAAGAGTGTTGCTTCAGTGCATGTGAGTTCTCATCCTTTGCTGGCTTCCTCCTTTTCCCATTCAAACACAGACTGCTTCTAGTCTGGCTGCATCAGCAAGCTGGCTGGGGCAAGATTGCAAGGCTCCCTTTCTGGCAGGGGGTTGCGGTGGGTGCTCCAGGGAGCCTGGGGAAGGCCCTTCGCTGCTCCCATGGACTGACACGATTTCTCACCAACAGGACCCTCCTTTTGGTGGCCTTGTTCCTTCTCCTCTTCTGCCAAAGTCTTTGCTGCTTTGTCATATGTTACAGGCTGTTCTTCCTCTGGAGAAAATGGATATATGTTACTTGAAAGCCATGTGAAAAGATTCACAGCAGCTAAGCTAAAAGAAATGTACTGGCGGCTTTGAGAGAAGAAAGCTATGAAAGGATGCACAGAATCAGGTTCAATACCAACGCATGATAAAAGGACATAAAAACAGGCAGAGTCAAGAGCTTGCTTCATATTTTAAGAAATCACTTGTCCTAGGCTAAATTCATGGTTTTCTCTTTTAATACATAATGGAGAAAGGCATGCCAAGACTACCTGCCTGGCAAAATTAAAGTCTCTACTTCAAAGTCAAAAGATCTTAGAATTATTCACTGGCATGGCATAAGAATTTTCTTTAACATGTTAAAAAAATACCAGATTATTTGATCTTGCTGTCCAAGAGGGTGGAACCACTTCTGCTAAAATTTTCAGGAAAAAATCAGACACCTGTCGTGGGAAATTTCTGCTCCAATACATGCATCTGATAAAGCTGTAAATGAAAACAGAGTCTCCTAATGGGAAACATCAGTCTTCCTTTGCTGGACAGTAAGCTTCTACACATGTTCCCAATACTAGTGCATCTAAGTAAATGTGAGGCACGTTTTCTACTGATGAATAAAGTGACTACTCAAAGTATGTCTAAGGACAGGACTAGCAATTTTGAAAATCTTGCAAGATGCCTGGATGTTTGTATCCTCAAAAATTTGTATTTGCGTATTTTTAAGTGTCTGAGGCTAACTGGCTTCTCTAGTAACTTCTGCAATTAGGAAGTATACATGGCAAAAAAACCAAATGTCTAAGGGTATTAGTCTTTCTCCATCAGTTCTCACCATCTGAGCAATTAAGAGATCCACCTAGAAGGCAGAATTTCCTAGAATTCAGAGTGGTTCAGCTGGTAATTTGAGGGCCATGGAAGCCCATTCTGTGCTTCTGTGCCACCTGCTGCCTTTGAACTAGTGATGGGAGGCACATCTCCTCCATTCACCTCATCTTTGTTTAAGCAGCAAACACTACTCAAGCAGTCAAACACCTTGTTTAACTCAAAATGCAGAACTTCAGTTGCTGCCATGGGGTGACACCTGGACCCTTCACACCTTTCCAGTTATCCTGCCTGAACCAATAAGGACTGTCAAAGTGTACTGTTCCATGGATATCCATTCCCCAACAGTATGATGGGCATAACTTCACTTGCAAAACTCTGAAGGTCTATATTAATGCAAACATCTGATATTATTCTATCACAAGAAGCCTCTGGTTTGTTCTGTGTGAAAGCACAGTTGTAGTGTAGTGTAGTTTCTCATGACTAATCTGCAAAATGAAGGACTGAATGGTCTCTTCACATCGATACAAACATGGGTTCTGCAAGAAATAAAGTCTGGATTTCTCTGCCTCCTCTGGCAGCCACTGCTCCTGCTGGTACAAGGTGAGGAGAGATCTAATAAGGAAGAACATCCTACTCACCAGATTCTGAAGGACAGGTAGGCTGAGGATCTGCTGTCTCACACTCAATTAGATCAACTGCTTTAGTCTCCAGAGAACTGTTACCCTCCTTAAAAACCGCAAACTGCAAATACATACAATATGCACAAAGTATGCAGAGCCCAAATTAATAAAAAATGAACGGGTTTTCTGAAACCCAAGAGGCAAACTAAAAGGGCCACACACACCAACCACAAAACAGGGAAAAAGGTCATCCTGGCTTCTGGGATGACCCTTCCCCTGCAGGTAATTAAACATTCGAGTTGATGACAGCCCCAGTCTTTCTTTGGAAAATGCACAGTCTCAGTCTAGCTAAGAACTGCCAAATCTCTTGCCTTTAAAATCAACATTCCCAATGGCAAAGACAAAAGTTCATGAAAATCAACTCTCTCCATAGTACTGAGGACCATTTTTAAAGTATTAAAGATATCTGCAGGAATCCAAGAAACTGCAGAAACTGCGTCAAACACAGGGAAGGAAGCAAGCCTCCCTTCCCTCCTGCAAGATGCAGTTCCATCATGCCACAGTGACAGAGGAAGTCAGAAGATGAGACCCTCTGGGGGAACACACTGAAAGGACCACAGGGAAAACAGGAAAAAAAAAAAACAGGGCTAGAGGAAAGCAATGTGAAGCACTGTGTTGAAATTGTGCAGATGGAAAGATGAAAAACCAGTAAAGGTGGGAGGTTTAAAGAGCAGAGACAGGGAAGAAGAGAAAACATCTGTAAATAAGATGTTCCAACAAAAGGACTGACAGATTCAGGGGTCCAGGTGGATAACTGGTGGATTTATGTGGATGGAGTATATATGTAGCAGGTGCACCTGTTTAGGCATCTGTTAATTTATGTAAAATCTGTGCTCTTACCACTGCTAACCCACATGTGACTGACCCCCAGGGGAGATTCAGCTACACATAGTTCTGTAAAATATATTTGACTGTGCAAAGCAAAACATTTGGTGGATGAAAAGTCTCAGAATAACATCAAAACCCAGGCACATGCAGAAGTTTACCTAGGCTTACATATCAGTGGGACTAACCTGGACTGCCTTATGGAACTCTAATATAAATGTCAAAAAATATGCAGGCATACCCTCAGCTAAATGTACCCTCAGGTATTTGCACCCTTGCCTGGCAGAAAAGAAATAAAGGGAAAAGTGAACGATGCTTGGAAAATTCGTAGGTGTAGTTTCAGTATCTTGATACCTAACCTTGGATGCAGGTGATAGCACAAAATCTCGTTATCCTCTCATCAGACAGGCAAGAACAATGAAGGCTTTGCACTCTTTCTCATCAGCCTCACAAATGAGCAGTGTCAGTGAGGACTACCAAATGAGTGAAATTCATGGGTTCCTTACAGTTACTGCATACACAAGATACAATCCCAATATGGAGTCCTTTGTTAAGATCATTCATGTTGTGCAGACCAATAGTACCCAAAAACCTTAAAAGTTGAGCAGCGATAGTTTTCTGTCTCTGATGTAGTATAACTTTTTTTTTACATAAAGCTCTCCAGTAACCTACTTGAAGTGAATAGTACAAATGGACAACTTCCCAGAGCTTTTTGGCAACTCTAGATGTTCTAACCTGAGTGCATGCATGAGTGAAGCCCTGGTGAGCTTAAAGATCAATGGCTACATCAGCACAGAGAAAATCACATGCATGAAACCACAGCAATCCATTACTGAGTAAGCACCAGTAATTAGCAATGGGTCAGTGATTTCCTCTTCCAAACCATTGCAATAAATTACTTTATTAATGTATTCAATGTCTCCTGGTGCATAGTGAAATGTAACACAAATGTATAATACATGTAAGCGCTTGATTTTTGTTGTAGTTGTTGTTGTTTTTTGTTGTTTTGGTTTGGGTTTTTTTTTGTTGCTGTTGGTTCAGTCCATTGCTTAGCTGTTTAGTTACCTTATATTCAGCAAAAATGTCACTGGTGACCAGCATTAACTGCAGGGTCAGCAGGAGGTGGGGACAGAGCTGATGTGCTGCAGGCCTCCTAAAGCACCGCTCCCAGGCAGTGAGCTGTTCTCAGTCCCAACAAATGTTTCTGTTTTTCTCACTCTCAGGTATTTTGCAAACTGTGGATTTTACTACTGCTGTGAAAAAATTATGGCATTGCCGTGACTCAGCTCATTTGCTGTCCAATACCTGAAGGAAAAGTGCTGATAATAAAATGTGCCTAAGAGTATGCCGTTGAACAGCTAAGGAACAATATGCCATAACCAGGGTCAAGTCGATTCAGTACTACCAACATATGGTTGACAGTGTGCTTCAGTGGCTACCCACTCACAAATCCTGCCAGATACTCTCACTAAATCATTTGCAAGGCCATTCTAAGATTCTCAGACTGAGCACAGAAGTAGCCACAGATGCCAATTTTGTCATTAGACCACTTCAAGTTCCACCTGCTGTCACCCAGCAGTGTAATGTTATTCTAATGCCAGTCAGAATCAGACCCTTAAACCAGATTTTATAGGGCTAAAAACAGCTTCAAAAATTGCAACAGTCACAGGCCTGTACAATCAGACTGTGTCGACATTCTTAGCTACACCAGTGTAAAACTGGAACTTTATATATCCTACCAAGCTGCCTGATAAAATCCTGGTTGTTTTTCTTTACAAGGCAGCAGCTTCTAATACAAGACATTTAATTTCATCAAGCCTCAAAATAGAGGTCAACATCTCATGTAGCACACACAATACTTGGCTTCCAAGAAGGCTTTTTTACAGAGGGCATACTTTCCTGTGAAAATAACTGTGTGATATGCCATGTCATCACATTGCCATTTCCTCAATTTAGAACACAGTTCCCCAACTGTTGTGTTCAAAGCTAACAATAACACTGGCTAATGGTTGCAATACATCCAGGCAGCTGTGAACTTTGAGGGATAACAATGAGGTAAGATGAACTAGGGTTCACAGCAAAGCACTTGATGACTCTAGCAGTTATTTAATGTATTTAAGATGTGAATTATTTGATGGATAATCTCAAGTGGATCCCTAACACTCTTTGATCCTTCCTGATTCCCTCTCCACTCCACATTAACAGTTACCAGAGGCTTGTTGCCAGTAGGTGTTACGCTCTCACTGTCAGCGCGGCTGCCGGCGGCTCTCATCGCTTCTGCACAGAGATTCTTCTCATACAAATTCTGACTTCTGCAACAGAGCAAAAGCTAAAGCAAATTATTTTGCTTTGAGAGGAACAGATGCTGCTTTTTTCACACCTTATTCTGTCAGTACTCACAGAAGGACATACATTTTGTTTTCTCTCACTGGTTTGTGTCTTGCTCTCTGTTTCCACACAGTGGTTAAAACAAATAGCTTGTCAGAAAAATAAGTCAGTAAAAAGTGCACAAATGCTTGTTCAAATGTGCCATCTATAAAGGGTCATTCACTAGAATGAACAATAGGCCTCATAATTTTAACTAGACCCTTCAATTTTCTTACATTGTTCTATTTATAATACATTTATCTTACAAAGATTTCTTTCAGCCAATGCAATGAAGAGTGTTGGTGGGTGAAGCTCAGAAATAAAAATCTGACTGTATTTTTGTGCACTATCAGTAGCTACAATTATGAAAGTCACTTTTGTATTCATCTGCATCATTTATGCAAAACAACAATTTCAGAAGTTGCTGTGAAGCAAACAAACTGAAAGTCTCAAAATGTTTGGAAATAAGATCTTCCAGGAAAAAATTCATGACCCACAGAATTTGCTTTAAGGGAAAAAGCTAAGAGTTGGAGTTGGGAATCTGGAGTTGGAAAAAGTATGAGTAATCACGTCTAAGAGACTAGTTCCATAAATTCAAAGACTGGGGTTTTTTTGCAGTTAAACAACAATCACTTATAAGCAGTATTAAAAGCCCATAAAAGCCCAAACAAAAATTTTCCTTTTACTTCTCTTGAGATCTAAATCAGTACATCTTTATTCACTTTACATACATATATTTCTATCCTTCTAGGCATCAGCTAACAAAATTAATGGTATGGTCTTCAAATTCTGGAAGTCTGAGGTTATAACATCTTTTTTCTTGATCTACTTAAAATAAAATTTAGGAGATATTTACCAAAGAAAATAGGAATTTGCCTTTTATTTAGAAACTTTTCTTTTACTTCTACATAGCTTTTAAACATTAACTGGGAAAGGTCACATGGCATAATTATCACGCATTGCTCTCTTCATGAACATACAATGTAAATAAATTTTGCTTTCTGTGGCCTTGGCCAGTTGTTTCCTTGCTTCCCAAGGAAGATAAGAAACCTGGCATACTATATATTCAGACTGCATAAACCTAACATTAAGAATAACACAGTGTTCTTCAGCAGACAACAGTCATTGAACAAACCAACACAATACTTCAGCACGCTTGGCCTTCAGTTCCCACATTTTCAAACTGGCAGGTGTAGACCTCCAGCTTAATTTCGTTCAATTAAAAGAAGATAGACATCTCCATTTTGCAGGGGAAGGAACAGGGCTATTAGAGACTTAATCGGTACATTTTGAAATACAGTAGACTATCTGAAAAAGTGGTATAGCAATTTCAACCCAAATACTGGTTCCCAGACTCCAGTTAAATGGGGATTTTAGATCAGTGGTTTAATTTTGATCTAGTTATACTAGTAATTGCTGCAGCTCAGACTCAGTCAAGTGTGTAATTGAAAACCTGTTGTTGTGGTAAATAGTTATATTGATCAAAAGCATTTGGCAAGAAAGAAACATAAATCTGGAAGAAAATACAAAAGAGAGAGGGAGGGAAGAAATTTAATACCTTCATACCTTTAAACAAATCATATTCTGTCTATTTTTCATAAGAGAACATATGAAATATATGAAAAATATAAGAATATCACGATTTTTCTGTTCTTTGTATATCCACGGATCAAAATCTGAACCCCAGGTTATGAGAAAACACCAGGCTGCACTTAGCATTAATTCTGGACCCCTAATTAATAGAAAATGAGAAATGTTGCAGCTTCTCTACTTTTATGGACTAAATATGCCAAGAACCATTAAATAAGAATGAAAAATATTAGCTTACATAGTTAAATTCTTTTGTAGCTTGACTTTTTATGTCTAAGAGAGTCTAATTTTAAAATTGACCTAAACCATAAACAAAACTACAGCATTTAAATCAGCTGCTGAGAACAGCTGTCTGCCATGGTCATGGCCAAAAGACTCTAGCTTAAATGCTTAATGCTTTCCAGTCTAAGGGACACCAATGACATTTAATTTCACGTCAGACTGGGTTCTTAAATAGTGACCATTGGAATTCTTTTTGCCTCAAGAAGAATCCCAAATCTGCACAATTCATTACAGCCATGGAAAATGCCAGGGAGTACTTTTACAACAGATGTGCTCAGACTCACTTCCCTGATTTTACTCTCTCTACTGCCAGGAAAACTGTTTCCATGTTCACTGCTGGAAGCATCACTCTGTGTTTGCCTTGGGTAGGTTAGTAGGCTGCTTTTCTCAACCGTAAAGAAATTTTCAGGTGGAATTCTACACTGAATGGGAAACAAAAGCCAACCCATTGAATAGATAGATTGGCAGAGAAGAGCTAACCCCTACCATGGCAGTTTCAGACATCTAGAGCTGTGAAGGGAAACCCAGGAAGAAGTAAATGGCATGCTCCTGAGCTCTAATAAGGTCTGTTCTTCTTCACTCCATACGTGTTTGCTCACTAACACCGAGGTGAGTTCTGCGGAAAAGGGACATGCCAGAACTTTCTGTACTATTCACACATCCAGTTACCGAAAAGCAAAAGGAATTCCTGTCAGCTGAGGAGCAGTTCCCATTTGGCCATGTTTGGCAGCAGTACCTGTGGCAGTAGGCAGCCAGGAGGCCCAGCAGCAGCAGCAGGGCCAGCGCGGCGGCGCACGCGGTGATGGCCATGTTCCGCACCTTGGCCTGCCCGGCGCGCTGCTGCTCCCACCACTCCAGGTCGCTGAACTGGCAGCGCTCCCCCACGTAGCCCGTCACACAGCTGCCAAGGAAAGAGGGACACGCTGCAGTGGGCGGCAGGGCACAGCCACAGGCCACCACTTCAGCCACTTTGAGCATTCATTCGCCACTGAGCACCGCTACAGAAACATCTGGTTGAGTTTAGCAGTGGGGACGACAAAATTATTGTGAAGGAATGCTGTCGAAACCTGTGGAATCCAGTATTAAAGGTATTTGTATTTTTTTTCTTATTTTTTCTTTTTGTACTGTTATTTTTTTTACTGCTATTGAATCGCCTATAGAATTATACAGAGAGGTTGTCATTACCAGATTCCTATGGGTAAAAAGCAGAAGAAAAAATTTTCTTAAATCCTGTAAATCCTGCTGTGTGATTGGTGTTTCCCTAGGATTTTCAGTTTAACTTCTTTCAGCAGCTAGCTCCCCTTTCTTTAAAGTAGGCAGTATAGAACTGACTCATATTTTCAGAGTGACTTGATTAGGAGAATCAAATTTTAATCTGAATGTTTACTTTAAAATTAGAGATGAATGAAAATGCTTTAAAAATCCCATCCACGGTGCTTAGAAATATCTTCAAAAGTTACTTTTCATATAAGCTTCTTCTGTAGCCAGTTTTTGTTTATTTGTTTGGTTTTACCACTGTAAAACCCAGCATAGAAATATCGACGCATGAAACCCTTAAATCAAAATTACTAGAAAGTGAGAAATACATCAAAAAACAATCCCAGCCTAGTTTTACTATGCATGGCAAGACACATAAATAATGAATGGAAAAAATGAAAAGTCCAGTGAGTTTGTAACAATCCCTCAGCAATGTAGGCTCAATTCACCGCAATTCTAATTGGTCTAATTTTACTCAAGTCCAAGAGCTAGTTAAATGAGAAAAAAAGAAGCAGGATTTGACATGAAGCAGCCTTTACTAATGTCATGAAAACATTATATCAGTATTCATTATTAAGTCAGGCACAGGCACTCGCATTCTGTTACGATTTAGAATGTATGTATGCTGGAAGACAGAAAAAATGTTAATTTGTTAATGTTAAATTACAATGAATTTCAAACCTTCTGGCAGATCTACCTTCTATTGTAAGGTCTTTTATTAATTAAAACACAAATCACATTTGGTGTGTGATTTTTGCTGGATAACATTTTTCCATTCCTTCTCTTTGGTAGTCAATAGTTAGAGCCTACGTGAATGAATGCTGCCATCTAGTGAGGACGCAGAGGCGACGGAATCCAGCAACACCCACACACAAACCCCGACGGTATGGCTAAGCGCGGTTGCTCTTAAATTTGTTAACTGCTTCCACTTCCAAAATTGGAAAATATGTACATTTGAACTCTCATTATGCACTAACATTTAACAAATAAATTTTTAAAAATGTGATCCTATTTGGAAGTTCTGCAGGTTTAGACTCTTCAATTTCAAGAGAAGAAACTTCTGAGGCGAAAATAGTTTATTATGTCTCTAAAAGTCACACTAAAAATTCAAAACAAGTACCAAAGATGACTATGAGTCTGTCTCCTGTAATGTTGTTGCCCAAGGGCTTTGCTGAGCTCAAGAAATCCACAGCACAAAGCATCGACTTTGTTCCCATATATGTACGTGAGACACAGTCCTTTCATATTCTTACAGGTACAGAGGTGTGTAGGCAGGGGAAACCACTCATATTCCAGAACAGGGAAGCCTGAGACACAGAGAGAGATTTGCCTAACCTGGAACAGGATCCACCCCCTGTACAGGTCCTCACTTACCACCTGTGACCCCAGGGGAGAAAGCAGGCATTGGATTTGTCCCATTGTAAAGATATTATGCTGGATTTTGAAGAAAGATTCTGGGTACAACTTCAAATATAATCAGATTACACATTTAAGTGCCAGCACTAAAAGTTTTGAAGAAATTATTACCCCATGGGACTAGGTTGTCACATTGACCAAGCCAAGGCTGACTTCTGGAGAGATGAGATTCTCCTTGCTTTTATCAGTACCTGCATTCGGGGAACCCAGAATTAGGCTTCACAAAAATATTTACAGGGTTAAAAATATTGACAGGGGATGTAGGTCTCAATTTTGAGGCCTCATTGCAACTCTCCCTGTTTTTAAGGGGGCAATTATATCCTACCCTTTCCTGCCTTTCTGTAATGGATGACGCTGACACCAGAAGATTGCTCCCTGGCCCCAAACAAGGACAAGACAGAGGTGCCCTCTTCCATCCCAGTGAATGTTACACATGAACAGCAAGGTCCACAGGGAGGTGAAAGTCAGCACTGGCATGTACAGGAGAGAGAGAAAGCACGGCTTTCAAGTCATTTAACAACTTACCTCCCATTTCCAAAGTAAAGAATCAAGTGCTTAGGGAGCAAATCCAATCCTAGTATTGACTGCAATGGGTGTGAATGGAGTGGCCATGCATGGAAAATTACACTGATCACTTACAGAAAAGGGGAGATTCGAATGCTAATGAGCGACATGAGTGATGAACAGATCATACACGGACAAACTCTTCACTGCCCCAGTTAACTGAGGGTAGCATCCCAAGGGTGCCATTTTTCAGCAGAGAAAATACAAACTTCTGTACTTACTTGCAGGCATAGTCTTGGAGATCAGA
The DNA here is from genome assembly GCA_008694505.1 of Cyanoderma ruficeps. Taxonomy (NCBI): domain Eukaryota; kingdom Metazoa; phylum Chordata; class Aves; order Passeriformes; family Timaliidae; genus Cyanoderma; species Cyanoderma ruficeps. The sequence goes on along the minus strand of VZDJ01007747.1, from coordinate 1,539,299 downwards.
AACATAATTGCACACTCCACCATGGAGGCAGTATGACTCGTAGGAAGGAGGACATCCTACAATATCACCTTGCACAGCGTTTGTAGTGTATTCATTGCTGACAGGAGCTGGGGGAACAGTAGATTCTGAAACAGAGTGTTTCACAAGAACATGTCAAACTTTTGGCCTCATTGGCAAAATAATCTTATGAAAGAGTTCCAGAACTTCAAGGTACAAATATCCAATTTCTTTTAATTACTGGTGTTTTACCTATTTTCTTATGTTGTTCTCAAATCTATGCAAGCAGAAATTTAGATCAAATTACTAAATATGCTTGATTTTAGATTTACAGTGGAAGACCCACAGTGATTGACTGAGTTCTGTGTGTTTAGATGTGTGAGCCCAGCTCTGAAGAAAAACTGCACCAACTGTCTAGGTGCTTACTCTGAAATTATTTTTGCAACTTATGCAGCTTTGGCATACTGTAAATCTCCACCATGCATAAATTACCAGAGTGAGAGGTAGAGGTGAAGGGTGACTGCATTTCATGCACTTGGATCTCAGACTCAGAAGCATTCACAAGCAACTTGTCATTCTTACGCAGATTGTTTCTACTCTGCTGCCATCCAGTCAATTGCATCTGTGTGTGAGGGCAGATCAGATTTTTACTGTTTCAGGCACAGATAACAGCATCACTGGGGGAGCAGGGAGCCCTATGGTTCTGCCAAAGGGTTCTGCAGCCTGCTCTGAATCTCATGTGTTGCCACCAACATGCCTATCCAAACTAGCTAGTTTTAAAGGTAGCACTGATATCTCTGCACAGCGTGACCACAGTGCAGACATGCCCTTACAGAAAAGGAGAGTTTTCATGCCTACTTTGATGCTACAACAAATCTATAGGTCAGAACAGAACAGCTACATGGCAAAGAATTTCTGGCAGTGTGGAATAGCAGAGACATGCCTAACCATTCTCATACAATTATGGGGTCAGCTCTATGATTCACACCAGCTTTATTGCAACAAGACCTTCAATGACATTTGGGTTTTAAAATTTGATTTGCAGGAGAATTGCCATGGCGAAGAGCCGGAATGGAAAGGGATGAGTGATTATAGTGAACCCCAGGTGTGCCTGCATTCAGCAAAGAAAATTTCATCTTGCTAAAAGAGCTTATTAGGCAAAGAACTAAAACAGTGTGTTAACATCTATAAAGACATGAGATCAGACTGACAGATGAGGGACCTAGGAAACATTACTTCCAAGACATGCATCATTTAAAATCATCATTTCCTGAGTGACACCTGAAACTACTGAAAGATTAAGTGACTGAAATGGGAGTGGGAATCCTGATAGGTGTTCTATTTAAGAAAGCCATCATTTCCTTGTTTTTCTGAAGAAACAGCTCTTTGCCAATCACACAATGTCCCTCCATCATCAGGAAGCGACTCAATCTGGAGTAAAATTTGCCCTGACCAAGAGGGCTGACACAGTAAAAGAATGAGTCACTCTCATTTTCAGAGAATGCTGCTACCACATTGAGGCACTAAAATGAGGGTGAAATAGTCACTAGTGCTGAACCTTTAGCAGTTCCCTTCAGTAAATTGATAATCAGATTTTTCTAAGGAGTTTCAGACCCCTTATGAACAATTAGTGACTGGAACTGAAAGACAAGCTTATACTGAGGAATCAAATGGCACTTAAATCATGTGCATTTCCTGTGCTAGCCTTCCTTTTGCAGAGTAACAGAAGGCACTGGGAGTTTGAAAAATGGCACAGATTGAAATTATCCTCAAAAAGTGTTATTTCCAAGGAGCATTTACTTCTGCTGTTGATTGTAAATGGCATTTGATAGATTGGTTGTTACATTTAGACAGTAAAAATTTACATTGAACCTTAATGTAGGTATTTCCTAACTAAACTTGCATCTGTTCTCCTTAGTCCGCCACAAAACAGCATTCCAAAGGAAATGCTAAATGGATCCACAAGCTGGTCAAGATATTACTATACAGGGATCCTTTAGTTCCCAGGTGTAACACTTTATCCAAGGGCAGAGCTCTTAATTTAGGCCCACTTCATTTTATTTGCTCACTCTGTTTACTCACTGCAACCGACGCCAGTTCCAGAAGCATGATCAGCACACGAGCAAGTGAAGTTTCCTTCTGTATTTGTGCAGGTCATGTTCTCTCCACAGGTGTGGGACCCCGTCTTGCACTCATCAATATCTGTCACCCAAACAGTCTGCAGTTAGAAGAATGAAATGCCTCAGAGCATCAGTTAAAAGGGCAGCAGTTGCAGCACTGAGGTCCCCAGGCAGTCGGGGAAAAACACCAAAGACCTCTCCCTCTGCAACTATGCCTTCATGGAAAGCCTAATGGAAAAGCAACCAGCATACTTTCTATAGCAAGAACATGCTGTGCTGCTGCAGAAACTTTCCACTGGGAGAAGGAGGGAAAGGCTTCCCCATGAAATGTAACAAGTACAGCAGAGTGGAAGAGGAGATTTAGTTGTACCAGATGTATTCTCCTGGCATTGCTAGTTGTAGCTTGCAGCCTGGATCCATATGTTGGCATTCTTGCAGTAACACAGCAGAAGGGTTTGGGAGTGGGGAGCTGCCCACCCCTGTACCACCCACCTAGTTCAGTCTAAAAAAGAGTTAAGGCAGAAGAAAAGTGTCTAGAGACCTACAGGTTCATTCAGTTTGTGCAAACACTTCAATGAGTGAGGGTTTGAATGACTGAAGAGGCTCCCTGACAAGAATTTTCAGGCTCAGAGCCCATGTTAGGTTTGTATACATCTCTCAGCCCTAGTTGGCTGCACACCCTCCTCCTGCCTCCACAACCTCTCTGCAAAGCCCACGGCAGCAGCTCCTGCCAGGCTGACCACCTGCACATTGCTAAGTGCTGAAGAACTCCCCTCAAAGGTGAAACCTTTGGTTCACACAGCAGAGTTTGGGAGCCTCTGATTCATTTTATGAACTCTCAGCAGAATACATGTGCCAGATGTACTACGGGGAATCAGAGATCTGTTACCCCAATTTTTGTGAAATGATTGCTTAAAATTCTGAGAATTTTTCTACAGTAAAATTAATAGGATCTGGCTCAAAACAGTATAGAAAATTCAGAGCACTTTAAAAAGAAAAAAAAAAGTGTGGGGAGAACACAACTGCCGCAGCAATTTTCAACAAATGTCATTTCACCAACATGACATGAACCCAGCATGTGCTATCACTGGACACACCATCACATCCCCAGACACTGTGCATGCATGCGGCCGCTTACAACTAGAGCGCAAACTCACTTACCAGTTCCTGGTTTTCATAGTACATTTCAAGTCATCGAACACAAAATTAGTTTTAGTTATGTTTGCATCTTAGTAATACTGCATATTTTATAAAATGCTGAGAATCTTTTTTCTGGACTTAAAGACTTCAGGAAGATAATAGACTGTTTTTCAATAACAGTGGAAGGTATTGCATCCTGAACAACTATACCACAGTATAGTGGTAAGTAAGACAATAAGAGCCCAGAGCTGCTTGAGGACTTGCCTTCTAGGTCGTGCTGGGTCAGCAAGAGGACTTGTCACTTCTGTGTGCATTTCCATCTGCACTTCCAAACACCCTCAAAGACATGAGCTCTGTCTCTGACCCCTGCAGGCAAAAGGCTTTCTTGATTTTTCTGGCTCTGATACTTTCCACACTCTATCCATAATAATGATATTGTTCTTAATTTTTCAGTCATCCTAATCAATGTTGAAGAACTGAGTCCAGTAAAGATTATGCAAGAACTGCTTCAAACTTAATGGGCTTTGAATTAGGCTATAAAGGAAAAAAAAGGAAAGAAAAGGACAAAAGAGAAGGCAAGACTCTCATAAAGCTGTGAACAAACTGTGAGCTAGTCAAATACTGGAGAGAAAAAGCTTCCTGTTCATATTTACCACTAAAATGGATTAAGAATTTAAGAGACGTAGGGAATGAACTAAAGACCTGGCATTAGAGCTGGATGGGAAAATCAGTGGGTCTGATTATTAACAAGACTCTAAATGTACTCAAGTTGTCAGTGTCACACCTTGAACCTCATGCCTATTAAACAGACCTGGAATTATTTGATGAGTATTATGACACACTCAATATCTGCTTTCGTTTATATTCATGGCAACGATTTCCAATAAAGCCCTACTGCTTCACCTCCACTTCCCTCCTCCCCTTCACTCTTCCTCTCTCTCCTTCCATAGCCACTAAAGAGAGTGCAAACACTGAGAGGAGATATTCACTGACAACTACAGGCTTTGCATATTGATCAGTTGCTGAGGTTACCACACTTCAAATAGGAAAGAAGGAATCACAAAGGCAGAAATGCCTCAACCTTCCAGACAGAGCAGAGCCCTCACACATGCCCATACCATAGCAATGGACTCCATCTCCAGTGTAGCCTTCCAGGCATTTACAGACGTATCCCCCCTCCGTGTTGATGCAGTCTGACACGCTCCGATTGCAGCGGTCCGTGTGCGCAGCACACTCATCAACGTCTGTGGGGCAGAGCAAGGGACAGGACACCGGGGTCAGGAAACCATCCCCTCAGTCAATGAACTGAAACATCTGCACCATGGATCTCCCTCAGACTGTGATGTCACTTGGCATTTGTGCATGGGAAGTAAATGGGAAGAGAAGGACTTTGTGATCTTTTTTGGCATGAAATTTGATGGGGGCGTTTTAAATCCAAGAGAGTCAACCTGGTACAATCAACTGGAGAACACAAATACCATTTGCTTAATAAAAACCTGTTCAGAGGAAATTATTTGATCTAAAAATAGCTTTATGTTATAGAATCATAGAATCCATTAAGTTGGAAAAGACCTCTAAGAGCACTTAGAAACTTTGTTTTATGAAAGAACACATAGGCTTAAAAAAAGAAAAAAGTACTACGGTGAAAAAAATATATATGCCTGTTTCAGCTTACAATTTTTTCCCCTTTTCATAGTAACATAAATTCTTCTGAGTCTTCATGCTTAGATACTAAATGATATTTTCTTTCTGTTTCTAACACCTTTCTCTCTTGACCTTTGTGAGAGCAAAACCGTTCTTCCATTTATGTTGCAAACAAGTCCAAAAACTTAAAGACCACCCTGAACAATGTCTTGCATGGCTGTTAGAGTCCTTTTCTAGTGCTAGAAAGAAACTAGAGCAATACTTTTATATAAACATTACATCAGGAATACTCATTTTGAAGAGATCCCTTATGTCTAAATTATACATTAGCTATCATGTCTATGGACTGAGCTTTTATAATTAGTCAATTTTTACAAATAAATACATTATAGTTCTATTATCCCTGCTATTGCTTGTTAATATTAATAGGATTAATATTAACCCTCATGGCTCAAGGGGGAAAAAAGGCATGTCATAGCCATTTTATCTCACATGCTGTCTGCTCATCATCCCTTTCATACTATTGACCTTTCTCTGATGCCTTGCACAGCAGGGCTGCCAATGTGAAAGGAGATAGATTTGCTTCCTCCCCCACAATCCACAATTTTTCAGAAGTTATAATAATGTTATTTTTACCATAGCAGGATTTCCCCCTCCTGGTAAATCCTTTCAAACACTGGCACATAGCACCGTCTTCCAGCAAAACACACTCTGCATTGACATAACATTCTAGTGCAGTGCAGTCATCTTCATCTATAGCATAAGCAAAACAAACAAACAAACAAACCACTAGATGTATTTGGAATACAAAAGGAGGTAGTGTATATCTATATTACATTAAAAAAAAGTTAAGAAAATCAGAACATACAGTCAAAGTTTGAAACTTAGCTCTCCGAGATTAATACTGCCAAGCCAATACAATCACTAAAGCTGTTCTCTTTGTCTAGATGGAGTTGACATGTCATTTAGTATAAGGATTTCTGAATATTTTATTCAAAACCTATTGCAAAATTTAATGATCTAGTGTCATCGAAGATATGTAGAATTCAATAGGTTTATTTTAATTTTTTTAGAGGAATGCAATATACTTAAAAACCTAATGGAGAGACTTTCTCAAGTGTTCCAAATTAGAAGTGTTCTCTAGACCAGGATAATATCACCAATTTTTGTTGATATAGCCAAGGAATCGGGACACAAACAAAAAAGCAGTCCTACCTGGAACAATTGCACAGACCTAAATTCTTGTTAGAAGGTTAAGAGCATGAATACCACCAGTCTCAACAATGAACTTTCCTTTCCTTAAGGTCTATGACTTCTTTCTGCTCCATCAACCTTTTCAAAGTTTCAAAGTAAGCACAAGGAAGATAACCATTCAACTCTACCTGATACCATGATTTCAGCCATAAAAAAAATTATTTTCTGCTTTCCCCCATTGTCTGCATCCTTAAAAATCCCAGTGCTCCATGTGCTCTGGGGCACAGTCTCTGGTGGTGGCACTGGCATTACCTTCTTGTGCACAGAGATACTTCCTGAAAAACACAAGAAAAAAATAACATGTAATATTTAAATCTACTGAAATAGATAGTTTCTACTATTTTCAAATACTTGTCTACCTCTCAATAAACATGGTGGTTTCCTTTTAAAATAAATATCAGAATTCTCCCAGACTTGTTCTTATAGGACACAAAATGAATGACACGCACATAGTCAAGTTGTTAGGGTAAAAAGAGGGAAGTTTATTTTTCTACTTCTTCTTATATAGATTTTGGACAATGACCATGGATTGGAAGATGATGTTGCCACCTCTCCCACCACACTGGTCAAACCAGAAGTCCATCAATTGTCCCTGCTCAAGAGAGGAATGATATTTAAGAAGGACAGTTTACAATAACATCACTTTTTTTACATGAAAGTCTGTGAGAAACTCCACTACAAAAAATGCAAACATCAGAAGGCTGAAAAAGATCAGGGAAACACAGACTAACCTGTTTCTGGCATCAAATTATTCCTAAAAAAACTCAGTGGTGAGTTTTCTCAAATACAAAAGAGAAGAAATGTGACTCGTTGCTCACAATACTTGTCAGCATTGCACACACCTTTTTCACTGCTAAAACGCCAAGGGAAAAATTACAGTGGTCAGATGACATGCCTGTCGTCTTGTTGTCCCAAAGACAACATTCCAGCATTTTCATTCTTCAGAGAAACCATCATTCCTTATGTTACAGCAAGGTGAATTTTTCCAGTGCTACCTGTCAGGATCCTCAAGGGTTTGAGGGGGGATCTTTTTGGTAACTGGAGGACTGTACCTGCTGTTGAGTTGGAAGAATCCAGAGCATGACAGGATTTTCCATCTTGAGTTTTCTGATATCCTGGATGGCACTTGCAGTGGATAATTCCAAAACTGTTTTCACAGATCTGATCACAGCCTCCATTCTTATAAAGGCAAGGATTTGCGCCTGATGAAGAAAAACAGGAAAATTAACAAGCTGCTTCTTCAGTCAACATTTCTGTTTAGGCATGCAGAGTTGAAGCAGTTGGAAAAAGATTAAGGACTGAAAAAAACTAGGATCTTATTTTAGTTTGTTTTTTATGTAACAACAAATGCACATAGTAAAGCATAGAAATTAACACCTAGGCCCTGTCAGGAAAAGAGATTCATGTACTCTATCTAATTCATGTACCACATTTTTTTAATTTTATTTCTTTTATTGTTTCTCCTTTAATATTTAGAGTCCTAAAATTTCAAGGACATGAGGAACCTGTTATTACCTTCTTTCAATCCTGGTCTATTGAATTACTCTTTTCTGCTTACAGGGGGATTGTTCCCAACAGAAAATCAAATTATTTGATCAAAAACTAATAAATCTCACAAAATCTTTACCCGTGTCATTTGTTACTATTGATGGGGGAGGGGGGTGCTAATAGACTAGGATAAATAGGAATTAGAAGACTGTGGTAGCCTCATGGCAATTGATCAGCATCCATTCTTGGGCATGAACATAAATCTGTCAGCATTCCTGGGACACATGCCCAGATGATGCTTTCAATAAATGCCAGTCTGACTATGCAAGGCTTTTTAAAGAGCCTGTTTCTGAGAAGATAATCCTCAAGCCAAGGACATCTATTCTACTGGTATCAGTGAACAAGAGGAGGCTGGAAGGGAATGACTGCTTAATTTTTGCAGTGTACCTGGTTTCGCCAAAGGATGAACTACAACCACTGATGAGGGTCTCAGCATGCTGCCTCGCAGACGTACCCTGTTTTGGCCGGTCTTCTTGTCCACCCTCACTAGGGAAGGCCTAGCCCAGTCAGAAACCCACAGGTGGTCCTCAAACACCGCTACGGCAAAAGGGTGGCCTACAAAGACATTGGGTTTATCATTTCCACACCTGTAGATCATACACAGGAAACCCTGTAAAGGAAAGCATTATCTGCATATAGATCAATTTCAAACACAGGGGCCTAGCCATAGCCAGAGCTCCACTTTGATTTCCCATGGAGAGGGATAAGTGTCTGTGAGCAATGGACCACGGGCACGTGTTGCCTGTCCTCTTAGGAAGGGAGGCTGTGACACTTGCCTGGCTCAGCACATACTCTATGCTTCTGGTGACTGGTGACTTCCCACATTCCCAGATCCAGTTCACAAGGCGCTTCTTCCTCACACATCATCATTTCTTAAGGCAGCATTGGGATCAGCCTTTCAGAACCAGAGTACCTCCCTCCTCTGCCACTAAGTGGCCTGGCAGAGAGCTGCTGAGGTACACAGCCCCTTTTGCAGTCTTCACACAACAAGGAAAGGAGCTCACGGCATGTGTCATCCTGCACAAGCATCCTGGCATGGGGCAGCCTGGCAGCTACAGACACTGCAGCCACTGACTCCTGGTAGGGCCCCACAGCCACCGTGTGGCCTCTGCAAGTGCCAAAATACACACAAGTGCAATGCAGAGGGGCATATAGCCAGCTGACATAAACCACAGGAGGCAATATGTCATCCTGATAACTTCCTCTCTTTTCACTGATGACAACAGGATCTTAGGCATCAACCTCAACCAGGCACCTAACAATTACAGGACTAACAGTAGCTGCAAGAAATTCCACCCCAAGTTCAGAGCACAGGAACTTTTCCTTGGTAGTGCAACATTATCTGCACTGGGAAAACTCAGATCTGTAGTTTGACTTCCAGAGATAAGCTCAGCAATTCAGAATCCAAAGGACAATTTCATATAAATAATGGCTGACATAAAGATTTTTACAAAATGATTCTGACTCTTTCTAATCTCTCATGATAGAAAATTGTCAATAGTCCATATGGGACTATGCATTTTTTTCTATAAACTCAGAAATCTCCTTCCTTCAAGGTAGTCTTTGGGCAAGCTTTTTGCAATGGAAGGTAAAAACACATGCTGTTCTTCCATGCATGTACACCTGGCTTCAGAGTGGATGCTTCCCAGCTGAAGCAGGTTTGCTTTGTTGTGGTCCTTGGAGTCTCAGTGGCACTGCACTCTACCACTGCAGTCTGGGTCCCTCTGAAAGGTATGTTTTCTAAGCACATGATTTTTATGATCTGTGTTCTTGCTTCTTCATGTAGACCTCAACAAGGTGATGTTTAATTTCGGTAATGAAATTGGGATACCAACATGTATTAGCTTAAAAATAAAATAATTAAAAAACAAAGGCAAGCAAACAAGAAAATAAAACAAGAGATAACCAATACAGATAACAATTAGAATCCTGGCGAAGGAGTATGGGTTGGTATATCTCAAGTTCACCTCACAAATTAACCGAAAAACAATCCTTCACAAAAAAATTCTAATTTAGGTGTTAAATTCTAATTTAAGTGTTCTTTAGTGTTATGTTGAAGAGTCTATTGTCGGCACCTCACTACTTCCACTGGCCCATGCTTAATCACTGATCTTCATTCTTACCTTTTCTTCCCATTAAATTTGAACAAGACCAAGATCTAGATACTGTCCCCAATCAAACATTCCCCCACAATTTTAAGATCTGTAGTTTGCACTATTCACAAACAGCACCCTGCTTTGACCAGCAGTTTATTAACCTCTTATTTTGGGAATACATTAAGGATTTAAATCAGAAGTGTAGTGTCAGTCAATGGAGATAGCGGGAGCAGCACAAATGCGATCCACTGCACAAACAAAAGGGATAGCTGTGTTCTTTGTTGCCTCAGGCAGGTTATAACAGGCTGCTATACTTTCAGCTGGAACCTGGGTTAGGTGGAAGAGTAAAAATAGTTTACCTATTTTGCATGCAGCTCTACTAAATGAGCTCTCAGTACAGGGGCACTAGAGGGAGCTGCTGTAATAAAAATTCATGTTACAGCAGAACACCTATGAAGAGGTGCCACCTTCCTGTCCTCCAGTGTATAGCTGTTCAAAAACAAAAACTGAATTCCAGTCTTCACTAACAGCATTAGCAAATGATCAGGACATGCTTCTCTAAACTCATACCCCTACAGGTCTTCATATCTTTCACTTCCTTGCATACAGATGATGATATTCTTTTCTCTCACCTCAAAACAGCCTTATCACTGCTCCTTTCTCATAGTCCATGTTTCTATAATGCTTCTAGCTTCCAACTCTCCTTCTCTGTTTTCTCCCTGTAAGACACTGTCTTACTCCTTGTGGAGAAACAAAATGAAACTTTGACCAGACTTCAAGGTCCTCCTTTGCAGATCTGCTGCAAGGTGGAGCATACAGCAGAATATGTGCAGCACAGGAAGAAAGAAGACTGGAAAGTTTCTCTTCTTGGGCCTTCTGATGTCTTATAAATTGAAGAATGCTGATTCCTCCAGAACCTCACCCTGCTCACCTGTGAGGAACTGGGAGGGTATCTGGCATAGGTGATGAACACAAGCCTTCCCAGAGCACAGACTAGAACAGAGGCTGCTCGACAGAGTAACCATAAAGTTACCCATGGCAGTCGTGGTGTTGGGCTATGAGTCCTCGCTATGAGCCCATGTTTTGTATCCACACCTACCTACAAAATGATCCCCAGAGAGATCCCACGATCAAAAGGAATTGTCCTCTCCAGAAACTAATTTGCCATGTACAAGATTCTTAAACACATGGTTTACTTTAGACGTGGTACAACAGTTCCTTGTTGCTAACACCTCTGTTCTCTTGATCCAGAACAACACAGTCATGTGTCAAGCTGTACAAATCTTAGGCATAAGAACTATCAGTATATCTTAAAATCATTTTTCATTTGGTATCTATTATGTGTTTAGAATCCTTCCAGTGTTCAACATTGCAGAAACAAGTTTGTTGCTCAAGGACCTTAACGACCCAGATTAATTCCTTTTCTTCTTATGTCGATACAACTCACTGATGCAATAAACACAGCAAAACCTGAATTAAACTAAGAAGCCATGCATGGGAAAAGCAAGCCACATTTTTAATCTTTGATTCTTTCCATTTCTCTGTGAGGGCAGGGAATTTCTCTGTGAGGGCAGGGAATATCTCTGTGCAATGCAAAGTGACTCATTAATAAAAGCAGAGAGTGTTAGAAAGACATGCTTTTGCTAAAATGAATAAAATTCAGCTGGGTAACAGAATGAAGAACTTAAATGCTGTCATTAACCTCAACATAGCATGGGATATATAGCCCAGCAGCTGGCCAGTAATTGTCATGCACATACGCAGATGCACACACACATGGACAAGCAGCAGTAGGTAATTATCAACCCCAAAGCCTCACCTACATCATTCTGTGCAAGAATTCGACGACCAGAACCATCCAGGTTTGCACTCTCAACCAGGGCCTTTTTTGCATCACACCAGTACAGCTTGTCAGCCAAGTAGTCGAGAGCTATTCCACTGGGCCACGCCAGGCCAGTGCTGGCCACGACCCGGCGATCGAAGCCTTCTAATGAAGAGCTGTCAATCCGCGGGGTGGCCCCCATGTCAGTCCAGAATAATCTCCTTCAGAAAACAAAATGAATACGGGAAGTCAGTAAGTAAATGTTTGTCCTCCTCTCTATGGAGCTCTTTCAAAGCAGAAAGGTCAGATCAGAGCAATACAGCTCTGACTCACAGGAGAAAAAGTGCACGCTTCAAGCAAACATATTGGCTGCTGATCTTTTCACATTTGCCACAAGAATCCAGGTGATTGCACTGAGACTTATGCAGAATCCTCACTCTGTTCACTGGTATGAAACCTTTGGAAAACAACTCCTGACTATGTTAACTGCCATAGTTCTTCATATCTGCTTTTTGATTTTCCATGTGACAGCTGATGGTGGCTTAGCAAACCCAGACAACAGAAAACCGTGCATTAGCCAGACCCGTGTCTAAACAGGGGTACAACAATAAATAAATGAAACCAAAATCACCCATTACCCTTGGAAAACAAGCAAGAGTAGGCAGTTGTTTTAAAAAGTACACCAATATCAGGTCCAGAACCTTTCTTCCTTTAATAAAATCATGATTCTCAGGGTCTCCCTCTAGGGTCCTGTGTGTTAGTCACTGAGTGTTTAGCAGTTTTCAATGAACAGACAGTGCTAGAAAGCAACTCAAAATGGGGATCACTACAATTGCAAATAATGTCTGAAGTTTGGGCTTATCTCCCCAGGCATCAGTTGCCTCTGTCAGGTGTACTGAAATAACCCAGGGATTCCCTTAGCTTTAGTTACACAAGCAGTTTTTGCTCTAACTAATGCAGGGATCAGTATTTTCAAGAGCTCTAACTGTGAAACACAATTAGAGGTCTTGAAATTTTCTCTTTAATATTTAAAAGTATGGAAAGTGCCATGATGTCTGTTCATCCTTTCACCATTAGCTTCCTAAAAATAAAGGTTTTAATGATGTTTCTTCCTCCCCTTCCCCTTGCACACTTTGCCTCTACCAATAATTCTAATCAACAATCTGGCAGAACCTATCTTTCTTCAGAGTTTTCCTGCAAAATGTCTCTATAGCATTCAACCTCTACTGGAAGATTCTTTCAGGTCTTTTATGGGCAGAGGCAAGCTAGCAAAACACCCTCCCCCAACCTGCTTCTTTCTGATTCATCAGTCTTTAGTTATAGCAGGATATGAGCATCAAAACAAAATTTAAAGGACCAGATTTGAAATGCTCCCACCACAATCATATTGACTAAAATTTGTGGGACTTTGCCATTGATTGAAATAGCCAGAATCTGATCAAGAGTTTAAACAGCTGGGATCGTTTCAACACTACTTAAGAAGGTATAAGGTGCATTTAAAACAACAAATCTCCAGAACAGTAGATTAGGTTTAGTTTCCCCTGAAACTGAAACATGGACCGAAAAAGGGGTACTTTTGGAAGCACGACTGGTAAAAAGTGATTGCCTTTTTCACACTACTAGATAAGGAATCATCAAAGTTTGTAGTGTGGCACCTACAGCTGTCAGTGACCTCAGTTGCTCATGCTTTTCTTTACCTTGAACTGCATACAGTATCATTAATGCTCCAAGTATTTTCTTCTAAAATCTATATGAGAAATGAAGATGCCCCAACCCATGAAAGAAACCCTGCAATAAAACATTACAGTTCGCACAGCTCTGCAAGGCAGTGACTAACCCAGCACGAGACTAATGCATATTTTGACTGCCAAAAGGGCAAAGCTTGCTAGCTCGTTTTTAAAAATCATCCACAAGAATTACATGTTTTACTGCATTTATCACTCCTTACTTAGCAAATGGATGAATGGCAATCCCTCGGGGCTGGGAGAGATCTTCCCAGATGATCATTTTTCTTTGCATTCCATTCAGATTGCTCCTTTCAATGCACACCTTCCTGCAACATACAGAGCACTGTTAGGTCCTCCCTGCTATCTTTTTAATTACCTTCTTGGGCTGAATGTACTGAGATTTTGCATTGCTTTAGTTGAGCTGTAATAAATAATTTCACAGTGACAGGAGGTAATCCTGCTGATGTGGAATGTCTAGTTGTTTTATCAACAAGTAATTCATGTTACAGCTTCATTATCTGGTCCAGGGCATGATGATAAAATACCTGCTGCTCTGCAGAAGACATGAAGTTTTCCTGCTTTGGGTGAATAATGAATCGCAAGTATGATCACTAATAGATAAATGCTAGCTTTAAAAGGAGTCAGGAGGAAAACCAGCTCCTAACTGAATACCATTACCAAATGTAAAAAGAATTTTTTTTAAATAGTACTTTTACGTAGCATTTTTCATCCAGAAATCAGTGGTCATTTTACATCTATTTACATATGTGTAGAAATCTGCATTTTACATACTGCATCTATTTTTTGCAGGAAAGAATGAGGTTCTTAAGATTACTCATAAAATCTGTGGCCAGGTCAAGTATAGAATCTACATTGCCAATCTTTCAATTCACCTTTTTTCCAGAAAACTGATTTTATTGCTGCAATATTCACCTTGCCAAATAAATATCAGCCTCTACCTGCAAGCAAGCCCACAGCCTTCCATCCTTCTTTGAACCTTCAAAGGCAGGCCCCACAGAGATGGAAGGAGAAATACATTCTTGCAAATATGAAATACAAACAGGTGAATGTAGTGGGTGAGATGGAAGTCTCAGGTTCAAGTTCTCACGTTCTCCCTGAACTCCTGTCTTATGGACAGAGGCACCATAATCTCCCATTTCACAAGAAACACTGGAATTTTCTACAGGAGCTCAATCATGTGACAATATTGTACCTAAAAGCAAGGAAGGAGACTGACAGGGTCATGTAAAGTGGAGTCAGAGTAAAATAAAGTCAGAGTAAAATGGAGAAAGAGGGTGATCTAAACACTCTAAATTAGTTTTTATAGACTAATGAATTATGGATCATATTGAAAGCTCTTGACTACTCTTCAAGGAGTCTTCATTATCTGTTGTGATCTGAAAGTGTCTTTTCATCAAAGGTATGGGGTTTTTCCCTCTGCATATAAGGTTAGGTGTCAGCTGAAAAGTGGTCACGTTGTCTAGCAGCAGTCATTCCTCTTTTATCAGAGATAATTGACAAAGACTCTCCAATAACGTGATTCTAGCTGCCAACAACACTGACTTCTGCCCAAGATGTACTCAGAACAGTAATATTCTTTTTTATATGTATATACAAAGATATACCTATACACACACTCACATGCAGTGTATGTATATAAAGAAGAGTGTAAGGAAATATATTCACATGCACATGTTCACATACATATATGTATATATGCAGTACATGCTTTAGATTCATTCCAGCTGGGTCCAAACCCTTGCTTCTTGGAAAGACAAAGATAAAAATACAGTAGCAGACTGCAAGTGATCTTCCAGCATTTTAGTTTTAAAGAACCTTCCAACTGTATATACTTGAGACTAAAATTGCCCAATCAGAATGTGAAGCACTACTGAATTAGAGTGATATCTCAGCTATTTCTGTATCACCAGTAATTTATTCCAAACATTTTATGGCATGCTTCAACATAAAGGCACTGTGGAGCATGTACCCTCTGTCTGTCCAGTACAATTTACGGTTAATCCAGTCCACAGCAAGGCCTTCGGGTGTATCCATAGCTCCATGAATAACCTTTTCACGATCTGAACCATCCAGATTAGCTCGTTCTATCCATTTCAAGGCAGTGTGGGCAAAGTAAATCTGTGAATAAATAACAGACAGGGTGCCATTAGTTCTCACTTTCTACTCTACCTCCCCTGTCTAGTATCTCCATTTCTAAAGTACTTTTTTCATGTAGAAAATTCTCCAAACTGCTTATTCACAAAAGGCTGCACAGGTAACCCCTGATCCCTGATCAAATAAAAAGGCACTTATCCTTCAACCAGGATGATTTCTACAGGCAGCTTGTGCTTATCTGTAAATCCTGGCTGCCCTATATACAGCCCTCTGAGTACCCTGTGGTTTTGTTTCAGCCAGCAGCTACTTCACATGAAGCACAGCTGAGGAAGCAAAAGTAGGAACAGGCAGAAAGAAACATGTTGTCATTTCACTGGCTGCTCATGTTGAAAAGGGAGAAGTGTAGAAAAGATAGTCGCCCTCTATGTATATCAAGGAGCTGGGAAGGGGAAAATGAGTTATAAAATTTACTTCTATTTTTTCCACTCTTTCACCCTGCAGCTATCTTAATTTTTTACTAGGTGTCTATTCTGTAAGGCTCCAAGATTTCCAGAAGATGTTCCTTAGTTTGGGGTGAAAAGAAAAGTCTTTTGCTGGTAGGGAAACTAGGTTTGCATTTTCCAAAGATGTGTAAATTTTGTCTTGAATCCCAATACCAGAGAGAAGCAAACACTATATGGCACAACCATATGAAAAGCAGTGCTGAGGCTTTCTTTGGTAACAGTGAAATGAATAACTTTGTTTTGATGCTAACCATGAGGTCAAACAAAGGGAGGAGGGAGCCTCTGGCCTTAGACCAGCTAGTTCACTACCCTGGGAGCCCAAAGGGGTGCTGCCTTCCCACTCAGCTCTGTGCTGACACGACCAGGCTCCTGCAGCCGGGCTGCGTGTCCCCTCAGCTCTGTACTGCCCACCAACAGCACAGGAGGGGATCCCGGGGGCACACCAGAGCCACTGCCACAGCTGACCCACACTTGGCACAGCACAGGGCAGCTATTTCAGCCCTCCAGCAGGGCCCTGTTTCAGGAGCAAGTGGCGATGTTCCAGAAGCGCCTGAAGCGCTCCTCCTGTAAATGCGGATCTGGTAACATTCACATTTGTTTAGCTGTGTCCATCTGGGCCTTGAGATGCTTCCAACAACTTAACTGGGCTCCTCATCAGCTTTCACTGTACCATCCAGTATTCCTTTGGAACACTTTTACAGTGTAAATAAGTCTCTCCATGGGAAAATATATCTGCCACTGAAGGTTGAGCAAAGCAGAGCTGTACTCCTATTCTTCCCAGCTCTGAAGGCAAGGAGTAGGACATTAGGATGTGGCCCACACAGAAAAGCAAGTCTTTATACAGAAAAGACTCCAGTTTCCTACAGCACTATCTAGTATGTGAGGAACACATTTTGGAAGAGCAATAGACTCTGTGAGCATTCAGCAGTTTTGGGCAATAATATCAGGACATGGGAAATAATTCTTGCTAAGATTACTCCTACATTTAGTAGGAATCATACAGATTTAGCTGTGTAGAATAAAAGATACCTTTGCTTGTACCACTACACAGTGAAAAAACCCCACAATATATTCCCAGAAAACAACACTGCAGTCTTAATGGAAAAAACTTATCAATCACACGAAAGTTCTTTAAAACTGAGGTCATGCTTGAGGTGAATTTAGAAATCCAAATTCTCTGAGAATTATCATTTTCAATGTACAAAAAATAAGTAATAAAAGGATGAAACTCTCCAACTAATGTTTGGCAGCCTGTACCAGTTGTGCTCCTAGACAGGCAACAGAACAACAAGCAGCATAATGCGTAATCCAGATCACTGAGGAAAGGTTAAGGCACATGAAAGCTCAATCCTTTTGTCCTTGCAACACTCCAGAATCCTCTCATTTTTAATGCCTTACCTTATTTTCCACCGGGTCAGAGTCCAGTGCTAAGACTACTCCCATCTGCCAGTCAAGTAAACTTGTATAATCTGTTCCATCAAAACTGATCTGACGGATATCTTGGCCATTTGCAAATAACAAAAATGGCTTAGGACCTGTCAATTAAAATTTGCCAGTATGTTAATTGCACTAAGTTCAAAGTGATCTCTAACTTGCATTGTTACCTAAGTAGCATCGTAAATAAGTAACAGTAAAAGACAAAATGAGGAACAGAAGCAAAAAGAATTATGGAAATTTTCCTACACTCTGCTTGCCGAAGAAATTAAAGATAAATGTGAATATATCTTTACAGCATCAGCCTCGACATTTCTGACAAAAGGAGTCACTAGTCCTTCTGCATTTCACACTGAGTACCTTAGCCTCGAGGCAATCATCTCTCTATTTCACAGCATCAGCATAAATGCCAGAATAACTTGAATTTTGCATATGGAGAAGTCTTTTGTAGTAAAAGCAAGAAAGATACTGTCATGCAGAAAACACAAAAGATATAGCTTTCCCCTTATTTCAGGCACAAATCAAAAACTTGTTTTCCTCCGCTCTCTTTGACAATTGCCAAATTGCCTTGCTGATGACTGGAACCTCCCCTTTTCTCAGAAAGAACAGAAGGAATTCAAAAGTGCACATCAAACACCTCAGCTTCCTGGGGTCAGTGCAGTGAGAAATATCCTTAAATGGAAAGTCCTTTAACAGATTATTCCCTACCCCGTTCTCCAAATACAGAGATTTCAGCCCCAGTTCTGTAACACTGGGCAGGAGCTATGTCCATATTTATGTGAAGGCACAAAACCCTATGTAGTGCAGGACAGATCTCCACAGAATGGGAGCCTGGAATGAAATGCTGAAGATTGACCACAGACTGAACTTTCTGTAAAGGAGACACAGCCATATTGTGGTGCTTGCTCTGGTTTATTTCCAAAATAGGTTGTCTTTCCTAACAACTAATAATTCCCAAGTTTCACAACGTAACCTAAAATCAGTGCAAAAATGGTTCTCTCTTGTGTCATCCACCTTAAAAAACTCAAAAAAGGTTTTGCTTTTATTGGCAGAAATATGCAGGCATACCAAGACACCAACCTATAGCAGTGCAGTGCTTTCTGTCTCGCTGAAGCTTATATCCAGGAAAACAAGCACACTCCCAGGAGGATGGGCTTAAAGAAGAGCATATCTGACTGCAGCCACCATTATCTGGAGATGTACAACCTTAAACAGAGCATTTGTAAAATTTTACTGTGCCGTTCTAAAAAAAAATAAAATACAACAAAATCAGAGGTATAAGAGAATGTGTCACTCTGCTCAGGATTTCTACAGTGCAAATCATCTCAGTGACTGGTAGATTTACCAAAAGGCCTCCTGCAGAAAGCAGAAGCCTAGTGAGGTGAAAATGAATTAGTAGTAACTTGTTCCAGAGTTTTCCTGAAAACTTATAAAACAAGGTGTTGTGTTGTAACACAAGGTGAAAAGGTGGGATACATAGAGAGGATCTTTCATGTGTTTCAGAGACCTCTTCTCCCATAAAATCTCATCCCATCTACAACAAAGTAATAAATTTTATCAGACTTTGCATTCCATGCACAGAAACAGCAAATTAATGCAATTGTCTCCCCAGAAGTTAATTAGGCTGGGATGACAGATCGATACTTTCTAATAAAACAAACCAAGTTTTCATATAAAAAGAAACCATTATTTTGGTGGTTTTTCTGTTATATTTCAATACCATCATGAGCTAGCAAAACAGAAATATTGACTGAATCTATGTATAAAGTCATAATATGAAAGGGATTCAAAGGGAAAGAGGATTTTCACAACATAAGGCTGTCAGTAATGGAGCTATCTTGACCCCTAAGACTGAAAAGATGCAATTGAGAAGCTACAGTCCCCTGAATCTGGAAAATTGTTGAAATGGGGAATGACAGATTAAGTGTAACATCTTCAAGTATTCTGACTGCAAAAAATTCCATTTGTGGGTAAGTTAGAGTGACTCTGAACCTGGGCTGCATGATGTCAATAAAATTATCTCCAGGTTTCACCCAAGCCTTAATTTTGTTCATATATGTCCTCTCAAGTATGAATTTTCCACAACAAAATCTCTGACATGCCTTGATCTGTGCTGACAACAAAAGAACTTGGCCAGCAAATATTGGATGTTGCTGCTACTAAAAATCTATTAAAAAATGAAGATGAATACTGCTCATGTCAGCACTCAAAGCACCTTGCATTCGACTATCTTGTACAATCATTTACAGCTGTTCAAAATGAGTGTAAAATACCTTCATTCACTTCTGGCTCTTGGTGCCAAGAATAAACTGAGCCTGGCAGTCACTTCAGCTAGAAAAAATGTTACTTACCTGTGCATGTTTTGCCATCCACTTTGAGTACAGATCCCTCCGGGCAAAAGCAAACAGGGCCTTTAGATGTCTGAAGGCAGCCGTGACTACATCCAGTGTCATTACTTGTACAGGTAATTAGCTCTACAGTAATTTAAGGAGGAAAAAAAATCCTAAATGATGATAGAAAATTTTACTAGGCCCCCAGTAAGAGATGTTAACACCTTCTTAAATATCAAAAGAAGAAGGAGGAAAAAAAATAATGAAAAGAAATATATAAATTAATAAAAGTGTGAGGTTGAGAGTACACTTGTGCAGTCTTACTGTGGTTTGTTATGCTGTGTTCCTGTTTTTCTTTTCCAAATTTTTTCCACACCTTCTCCTAAGGTGGAAAGAAATTTTGGCCCAGCAGAAAGCCAAAATTGCTGAGTCTTGAAGCCATTATACTTATCAGCCTTAAATTTTCCACAATTCTCTGAAGATGTGTTATAAAAACAGAAGTAATTTTGAAAACTTTCTTTCTTACATTTCATCAAAAATAGATCAGGTTTTTAAAACTACAAGGAATCTATACTGAAAGAATAAGTATAAAAGACAAAGAGAATGAGGAAGAACTACTTTCTTACTAGTCGAAGTATAAAAGAGTTAAGATCAATCAAAACAGATGAACCTTCCAGAAACAAAACTATGTTCCTTAGTGTCAATTTTAGAAGCTATAAGGGCAAAATCATGTGAGGACTTGGCAATAACTTTAACTTTCCTTTACTTGCTATTAGAAATATTGCAGTGCCTTTTTTTTTTTTTTAAAGTATTTCCCTAATGTAATTTCACAAGATGCGATCCTTCCACCTTCTGCATTGCAGCACTCCATCTCTTTGTCCCAGTTCTAGTGCCATATGACTGGAACTAATGCAACATTTCCACAGCTGCTTCTATGAATCAGCTGCACACATTGGCTTAAATGGTGCATGGCTTTTGCAAATATTGCTTCTCCCGGGCAACTGCATTCTGGACTGACTATGCTAACCAGCTAAACGCAAAGAGTAGGGTCCAGAAAATTCATGTTGCTTTCTGACCAGAGCTGGTGGCTTTAGATGAAGAGCTTTGTAAAGGACTTGAGGACAAAGCATCAGAATCTCTGCCCAGCATTTGGACTTCTCATTTTGTGTGTGTGTCTCTTTCAAGTTGCATGGTTGGTGAACATCTGCCTTGTGCTGCAGTAGTTAAGAAGTCACACTGTCCATTCTGCATCCTTAGCCTGTGCTAGAAAAACATTATTTTCTATCTAATTTGAGCCACCCAAAATATAGGCATACAGTCCAAGCTGGTCATCCAAAGTAGGACTGAGTTGCAGTGTCTAAATGTTGTTTTGGAAGAAAAATGATATCCCACCTCCGAATAACCTCTGGCTGCAGCCCTCCTATAGTTCTTGTGCTGCAGCTGGCTGCCTTCTGCAGCTGTCACACACACCCTGGACCCCCATGTTTGGGTCACTGAATCCTGCTCCTGGCTCCCTCTTCATAAAGAGGAAGAAGTGGAATATCCTGAGTTGGAAGGGACCCACAGAGATCATCAAGTCCAACTCCTGGCTGTCCCTGCCCAGGACTCTTGGAGTCTAAAATAGAGTGATTGCTAGAGTCTGTTAGATTCTGTGGCTATATTTACCCTCCAACAGTGATATTTAATATACCCCAGATCCTTACCCTGTCATGATCCACACTGAAGTCATTGGTGTGCACTGGCACTCCTGCTTGAGTCTTATACCAATGTTTTATTTCCATGGAAACAAAGTAGAAGGATCTTTGACTATGCATAAGCTTCACTTCAGAAGTGACTGACAATATCCCAAGACCCCAAAACTTGGAAGCTTTTCACATTTTATGTTCTAGACTTACTTCAGAAAGGCTTAATTCATTTGTAGGCTGAGTGTATGCATTTAATTCCACTAACATAATACATATTAGCAATGCTATCAGTCCTGCTCTGAAAAGAAAATACAGGATGGTGTGAGCTGCTCTTTTCAGAGACCGGGCAAATCCTTACAGAGTGAGCCGAATTCAGAGATCACATTTAAAAATACATATAACTGCTTATCCACCTGGAATGTGTCACTGGGCCTAATCTGAGAAGAGGTCTCTCTGGAGACATGACTTGGGTTTTTTTCCTCCTCTGAAGAAGAGTATACAATTTCTCATGTGTAACTTATGCTTCCTTAAACACGACACCTGAAATCAGTTTACTCAGTTTAATCTGATCCTGATTACATAATATGGGATTGGAAGCAAGCAACGCAATACACAAAACTTTCAGCAGTTCCAGTGTTAAATGAGGACTCTCTCCAATAGGATACTCCAAGTGTTTGTCTATTACAGCTCCTTACCATGACACGTTTTCCTATCAGGCAGCAGAACAAAGCCTCTTGGGCAGGTGCAGTAATAGGAGCCAGGGATGTTCACACAGCCTAAAGTGCAGCCATGGTTCCAGAAACCACATTCGTTAATGTCTATAAAAACAAAGAACTTGCTGTGTCAGAATAACGTCATCAGAAAGTGTTAGGGAATAGATAAACGAAACAGAGTAACAGTCTGAAAAAAATACATCCTTTTTTTGGATTCATTTCATAATTTTTTTTCCTAATGAACTATAAGAAAACAAGTTTGCAGACCTCATTCAAATCAGTGTTAAAAACCTTCTAGCAAAACATACTCATGCTCTTGTGTGTCCAGCATAGGTGCCTAGAGGACTTTCAAAAAGATGCCTTTCCATACAGATTCCAGTGCCATTTAAATCCTGTGCACATCTAAAAAATGTGCATTAGACACCTTCTTAAAAAAAAAATTCCTTTTAAAAATTTGTATTCAACGTGACTTAAGTGAAAGCCTCAAAACATGAGTGTATTAAAATTTAAAATTCAAAAATCAAACCTGAGAATTTACTGAGAACTGGAATGCTGATGCTCAGGCAAGTTTGTAAATACTGTAAGCTAGGAATTCTGATGCCATTATGTCTTATAAAATCCGGTCAGGTAGTGAAAGAAATGCTTTGAAAAGTATTATGTTATCTATTGCTAATAGCAATTTTAGAATTGTAATGAAAATTCAGATTAAAATATTTAGATGCATGTCAAGAACTTCTGTCTTTTTTGAAACTATGCTTCTGACAGACATCTTGTTGCTGGATTATTCAATGTTTCACCTTTGGTGACACATCCAGTTTCATCCTTATTTAAAAATTAAATTAGCACACATAAGCATTTCAACTTATCTGAAGTTCCTTTACCTACTCAGACTAACACCAAAATTTCTCACAAGAATAGCACTTGTGACACTTTCACAGGTCTCTTTTTAAACTATTTCAGAACTTGGAAGGACACAAAACTGAAATGGCACACTGAAATTTTTAAAAGCTCATAGTAATTTTTCAAACTGAAGTTAATAAGTAAAAAAATAGAAGAATTTTTTCATGTGATGGAAAAAAGCTGGTGAGAAATTAATGCATTACCTTCACAAAACTGTTTATTTCGACTTAAAATAAAGCCACTAGAACATTTACACCGATGAGTCCTTGATTCTGGCCTGCAGATTCTTCTTCTGCACTTTTCTCTGTTCAAATCACAGATTTCTTTTTCTGAAAGAACAATTACAGTGTAAGTAGAATGGAGTTTTTATCATATTAACCTTTCAGCAGAAGGATTATAAAAGTTGTCTTTTCTTCTCAGTATCTGCTTGCTCAACCAAGCTGAGGAATTTCTTATTAATACAAAATAACTTCATTTTTTTTTCCATTGGTAAAATCAGGCAAAAAAAAAAATCACTGTAAAAATTGAAGTATTTGGAATGCTAGGAGTAGGTGTGTGCAAATGATCATTTTGAGCCCTATGCCAGCACAAGCAGATCTAGAGAGTGCCTGAACTAGGGGATGGTTTGGTTTTGGTCTGTACCTACAGTGTCTAGGAAAGGGAAAATTCAAGTTTTCTATGCCCCCAGTCCTGCACAGCATCATATATTGCTTTGTAAAACACTCAGAAATAATAGCAACAGAGAAGGAGCAGCATGCAAAAAAGAGAGATTTTTAAGACATAGCATACAAAGGCTGTTGTTATTATTATTTTTTTTTTGTTGGAGATTATATTGAAGCATTATTACTCATATAATTTAACAAAAAACATAACTGGAGAGATTATAATGACTGTGTGTTCCATTTGGGCAAAAGGTATTAGTGCATTTTAGAGAATCTTAGTATTGGTGTGGATCTATGAGAAATACAACCGTTTTAAATGTTGAGCTCAAATTTGAAACTCAGAACCTTTCTGCAAAGGAAGAAGAAAAAATGTGTCCAACAGGTCCCCAGGAGCCTACCTATTTCTCCTGCTTCACAGGAAAAGCTACTCTAATATCCTTTTTCATGAGGAGGATATACAGAGCCTCATGTCTCTGTTCAGCTATCTTTCAGGGCTGTTGCTTTCACAGACATGCAGGACTCATGATTTTATTTTTCTCTCCAAAATAATTATTTTTGTTTGGACTGATGCTACTGATTGTGGGTGTACAGCCACACAAAACACTGTCTTTGCCCTGGGCGGTGTGTGTAAGACATCGTGGGCTCGTACAGGCAGAGAAATGCATATGTGACCAATTTTCTTGTGCTGTTTCCAATTCACAATCTAAATTCCAAGAGATGGAAAATATTATGTATAATATTTAAGTTTATTCTTCTGCCAGCCACAGCAGAGAAAACATTGGCCCCCTGATGGAATGAGAGATCCCATCTATAAAGGCAATAATATATAATTTCCCAGACACACTGTAGCTTGGCTACAGGCACAGACACCTTGCACATATTTGGTTAATGGGTTAAGTCTTCTCTAGCAAAGGTCATATCATTACATGCAAAATTATGAATTGATGACTAGGTAGATATCATCTATGTGATTTAGCATGTTATCTTTTAAGAGATTTGAATTTTGTGTGGTTTTAGACGAGTCTGTTTTGTAAAATTAATTTTTTATCGGACACAATCTTTTTCTACTGCAACTGAATCAGGAACATACAGTAGTGAAGAGACTAATCTTCAGATAAAGAACTCATTAGAATGACAAAAGTACAAGTGCATGCAACCACAAAGCAGAATCCACAAACAAGACCACGTTCAAGGCTGCATCATATGCTTATCACTGTTTCTGATTTTTCTCCCCAAGGTTGTACCAGTATTGATCTAAGTGGTCTAAAAAGACATAAGACACCTGGGAGTTACAGAATAAATAACTGAAGCTATAGTTTTGCCATATGGACAATCTCAAGAAGATAGTAATTTTTAACTGAAAAAGTATTAGAACTCTATGAAGCCATATCAATACATAAAAACCAAATTCACATTTCAAAGCTTAAAGAGAACGGTGATTAAATTATGAATCATAAAGTTTATAATGTAATATTTTCTGGAAGAACACCATTAAAAACCACACTTACTAACTTATTTGTGTTTTGTGGGGTTTTTCCCCTCCCATCACCTGTCTTACATGGAACTACATATACTCACGTATTAGCCTGATGCTAGTACCTTACACTGCAAAGAAACAGCATGTAATTTCTCAAAAAAAAAAAAAATCCAAGTGTACCAAATATCATTAATCTGTTAGAAAAGATTCAAAGAATTCCAGAGGCAATATTTAAGATTTTAAGGTATTTCAGATATTTTAGGAGCCGTAATTTAAAGTGCCACACCAAAGTTGTTCTGTGGGGTTACAACAAACCTGTAAATGAATTAGTGCTCTTCTCTCTACTTATTGGCCCTGACCAATTCAATGAGCTCATTAGAAAGAGAAAGGGAAGAGGGGAGGTGAGGAATTTAAATAGCGAAGTAAATAATTCAAATTCCAGTAAAAAAATCAAATCATATGAGTTGCGCACTTCTCCTAGGTTCTCTTTTCATCTGAAGGAACTCACTAGTTATCTGCTTTAAAGAAGGCTTGATAATTCACAGCTGACACCACGTTGTAATGTACATTTTCCTAGCTTGTACAGAGCATCCAATTAGTCTAGGTATGCTTTTATGTCCAGGTTTCTCTGTTGTAAGATCAGCTATAAATCTCATTTGAACTCCAGGCTCATTAGTCCTCCTTTCATCCTGGTTCTTGCATTGGATAAGCCCAGCAATGCACATACAAAGTCCAAAAGGTTCATTTGGATTCAGCCTGTTAAGCTTCTTTCTACTCCATCACTTCCCAGACATTTGTACAAGAAGTTATTTGGAATTTTTTTTTAAAAACCTACTGCTGACAGCCCTTACTATTGCACAAAAATTTACTAAACATGTTTGAAATATACATAGATTTGAAAACACTGGTAGGTTATACATTAATAAAAGCAGGGAAAGTCCTTCTCCATGGAAAGAGAAATGCCAGAAAGCAGAATGCTCTGCAGGAAGAAGTGGAGTAAATCTCCTGAGAGAAGAATAATGGCTAAGTGTCCACAGTCACTGAAATTAAGCTGCACTTTTTTTCCCTAGTTCCTCTATGTGAAAGCACCAAATGTGTCAGTAGAAAAAAGTGTGTTTCCATTTGCCAGGACAGCCATTTTCCCCAAAGTTAGGACAGATCAAGTATTGTCTCTGAATAGAGACTCCCTGTGCTTACAAGGGTAAGCTTGATTTCCAGGAACACTTTATACTTTTCTGCATCTCAACACGTCTTGGCACTGCAAAAAAAGCATTTGAAGGGGAAAATTCCTTTGAAGGTTTTGATGTTCCCACTCAGACCAGTCTTCAGAGGGCACAGACTATATGGTACTTCATGAAGCTGTTGGTTGGCATGAAGAAAAACAAAGCCTATTTTATAGTAGCTATTTAGAAATGGTTCAAAGATATATTTACAGTTCCATTTCTGCTCATATGAACTAAAAGAAACACTACACTCTCCCCATGTCTTTATAGCTCTGAGAATCCATGGCCGTCTTCCCTTGGGATTTGTGCAACCATTGCCTGACATACAAATGCCTCCACATTCTTTGCTCCGTTGTTCTTGTCCAGGCAAAACTGGTGACAGAAGCTATTCCATCAAAGCAAGAATGCTCTGCTCCCCAGGGACTAGAGGACAGGACATTATTTCCCTGGACATTCCCCACTTCCTACTGCCTCAGCAGGAATCCTCCAGGAAGATGAACTATGGATAGTCAATTACCTTCATTTTTGAATCCACAGTGAAAGGCAGCGAGATGACCAACTCACACTGTGGGCTGCAATTGGTATCAATTAAAGAGACTCTTATCCTATAGTTATTATAGCAGCTTCAAGACTGTCTAAGACCTGCTGACTTTTAATTGAATCATTTCACAGAAAAGCTCAGACATCCACTTGTAGAGTATTTTGTGTGCTTTGAATCCTTAACTGCTATAATAATCAGAGTTGTTTAGATGTGCCTTAGGCTAAAACTTCCAGAAAGAAGCAGACATTTGGTGACGATAATGCAGACAGAGGGTTAAAAATCTGTTTGCTTTGTGCATTTAGCAGGAAAGCATTAAAATATCTTTGTGTAAAGAGAGGCAAGAAAATGAGAAAGTCACATTTATCTGCACGTGTTTATAGATTAATGAAACAGGCAGTTCATGCTCGGCATGCCTCTATGCTGACACTCCGCTGGACCTGCACATGCTAAGTGGAACTGTGGACCACTGAAGTGGAAAAAACTTTTTCTTTTATTTCATTGAGGCCTGGAATTTTGCCAAAGAAAATTCTTACTGCAGAGAATCAGAGTGTATAACATTATTATTTTCATACATAGCAGCATTATGTTTACTTACCCAAATCCTGAGAATCAATCCTTGCACCTGGCTGCTTAAATGGATGTACTATTTTTATCTCCACTGGTGGGAAAAATGATGGCTTCAGGCTAATTGTGACTACAACATTTCCAGTGTATTTGTTGGCTCTCCATATCATGCCAGACTTCAAGTCTGAGTAGTACAGGTGCTCAGCAAAGAGTGACATACCAAGCAATTGATACCTATGAGAGAAGAGAGCATAAGTGGCATATTACCTGATCCCTATATATTTACTCATTCAAACATTTTCTGAGTGCCTAGTTCAGTCAGGTTCACTGAACATTACCTCTCTTTGCAGTGTGTGTATATATATATATATATACACACACGCATATATATATNTGCAGAGACATTCTCAAACTAATTCAGCACTCATAATCCTGAAAATTTGCAAGAAATAGACACAAAATTGATAACCTGCATTTCTGACAGGTTTAATGATCTATTGGTCAGGACTGGCTTAACTGGGAGAGAAAGCCTAGGTGTGACCTTGCTTCTGGTGAACCCAGCAACCACAATGGAAACTTGGTTTGTTGAAGGATGTAAGTCAGATAAGTTCCACTGTTTCCCAATACCCAGGGTCTACTCTGACAATTCTGACTGTCTGAGGAAATCAGGGTTGACATGGAGTGGTAGGAGTAGAGCACTCCTAAAATCCATCTTCTGCTGCTCTCCTATCTCAGGAATGTAGTTTCCATTCACTGGTCAGTTATAGCAGCTAGCATCAATCACAAAAGGGCCAAGTATTAAATAAGAGAGAAAGCAGAAAAAATACTGAAAGAGGTATTTTTGTCTTCTACTTTCCAGGAAGATATAATCCAGGTGGAAAACTGAGAATTCAGATCATCCAGGATAAAGGATTAATGCCCCAGTGAACAACAACCAACTCAAGGGAGAAAGGGAAAAAAAGTAAGGATAAATCCAAACTGACTGCTGGCAATGTAGGGAGAAGCCAACTTTGTGTTCACCATATGCAAATGATAGACCACCTATTTAAATCAGCAGGCCAACAAAACTGTATCTTTTTCTCAGTTTGCTGTTGGAAATCCCTTTTCCACACATGGTGACCCAACCATACTGAAATACACTGCGGTGACAACGTTTTCCTGAACCCCTCACTGACCCCCCCATGACCACCACTGGGCACCTCTCCCCCTGCAAGCATGAAGACCAAAAGCACATGGGCCTAAGAGCCTCTCAGCTGTGCTTAGCACTGGCACTCGTGTGGAACAATTCTCTTGCACAGCACAGTTTTCACCAGGTCCTCGGAGAGCCTGAGCACAGGGCCAAGCCTGCCCAGCCAGCAGCTAAGGAGGACAACAGGCTTAGATGAGGATGGAGTTCAGTCTCCTGAGCACAGCTCAGACACCTGAGCTCACCCACTGCGACCTTGGATAAATCATTTAATCTCTCCTTTCTGCTCCTCTATCTGCAGAAAAAGGCAACTAATAAACACTCAGAGAGGATTTGTAAGGATTAATTAGTTATCATTTGCTAAAAACTTGGAAGATGGAGAGTGCTGAGTGGCAGTATTATCCTTATAACAGTGACATTTTTCCATTTTCCTATTAATAATGTTACATTTACAGTTATAGGCCATTTGCACTACACTTTATACTCCTCATGTTCTGAACTGACCCAATAAAATGAATATTTCATTTCTGACAAGCTGAGGAAAACTCACTGGACTGAATTTCTGAGGAAACGAACAGTTCCACCATCATAGTCACATGATCCAATATGGGAAATCTCCTTCTCAAGGTCATGTTGGATCCAGTAGAGCCTTCTGTCAATCAAATCTAGTGAGATGGCCTTTATTTTTTCTGTGGTTTTTAAAATATTTATCATGTAATTTCCACTGCGGGACACTCGGTGTATGCTGGAAACTGTACCATCTGAAGACAAAAATAACAGCCTGCAGGCAAGACAGGCATGTTTACAAAACAAAACAAGAAAACCCACAACAAACCAACCCTACATTTTCAAAATCACGGCTACACACCCGTTACTTAATTATTTCGTTTCTCCTGTATGCAAAATTTCTCAGTATGCTACTAGAACTACTAGTACTGCCAGAGATACTAGCAACTAGTATTTCTAGAGGTAGTAGCAATTTCCCTCAAGTAGGTGAAGCAGGAATCAGCCCAGCTTAACCACAAAGCACTATTGTCTGTCTCTCTGCTTTGTTCAGCTGTACAGTCAGTAAGGAAAGTGGAATAACTTCTCGAATCCAGAGGAGCTCCTTCAAATTTGAGGAAAGGCAGGTCTGATATCCAGGCCCTAAATCCTGCTGAGATGGCAAGATTCCAAAGAGTATTAGCAATGCTACTATCATCAGAAGATTGGTTGATGTACAAACGTGTTAGGAAAGGACACATGGGCCTCAATATTGAAATAGTTGCACACACCGCTGAGCAGCTTTAATGCAAATCAAAAGTGGCAACAAAGATATGCTCTTGCAAAACAAAACAGAACCATTTCAATTTCTGTTCTGCTCAAGCTTTTTTTGTTGTTGTTGTTTTTTCAGCTTTAATGCAAGAGGTTGTTGTGTGAGGGGAAATCAGCATGGAGAAACCAGTGTGATGACTCATACTGGTAACCCTTGAGGAGCCAGGCCTCTCATGTAAACATGCTCCTCAATGTAAATTACTTGAAGCTGAAAGGAGCATCCCTGTGAAGGCCAAACTACTAGTGATGCTAAGCAGCAACAGTAGATCCAGAACCAGTATTTGGAGAGACTGATAATGAAACAAGGGAAACAGCAGCAAACTGTTTAGACCTTTTTTTTTCAGAAAACATATCAATTTATGTTTTAAGTGTGCTGGGTTTGGACCACAAGTGACACCCAGCATTTGCAGGCATCATTTCCTTTGCTTCTTCAATACTTTCCTACCCAGAAACTTTGCTGAAAGAGGGTAGATTGAGCTTGAATATTAGCAGGAAATCCTTTACTGTGAGGGTGGTGAGGCACTGCAATAGGTTGCCCAAAGAAGCTGTAGATGCCTCACCTCTGGAATTGTCCAAAGCAGGTCAGACAGGAACTTTGTACAACCTGATCTAGTGGAAGGTGTCCCTGTCCATAGTGAGTGGGTTGGAACTAGATGACCTTTATGGCCTCTTCTGACCCATTTCTATGATTCCATGAAACCACAATCATGGTACTTTACATGTTTGGAATCCATTTCAATGAAATTATGAACCCCTTTAAAATTACCTTTGTTCAGCGTCAATGGTAATCTTTGTGGGACGACCAACAGCTCTTCGAAGAACTCGGCGTTTCCTCCCATTCATGTCTGTTGCTTCTATGGTTCCTTTCTGTCTGTTGGCCCAGAGAATGTCTTGATTTATCCAATCAATAGCAAATCCTGAAATGCCTTTGTCTATGTAACATAGTCTCTGTAAACAAGATAAAAAAAGAGTTGGCAAGAGGAATCCTAACAACTACTCTAAACCTGGCTTTTGTTACAGGAAATAGTATACCCAACTGAAACATTCCAGTTCATTCCTTTGCCTGATTCATCTTTTGTTCAGACCCGTAGCTATTTCTCTTTCTTTTTCTTTCATCACTTTCATTTGGTCTTTGTACTCACACATACCTGCTCTGAACTGATTCCCTGCAAAACTGTTCCGAGATACTGTTCTGCACAAGAAATACACTGGATTAATATTTAGCTACAACTTTTCACATTTGGCACACCATGAAGCATCCAAGCCTGTACTGTTACAGATAGAAGTCTCCTAACACACTGCTACC
The DNA here is from genome assembly GCA_008694505.1 of Cyanoderma ruficeps. Lineage (NCBI taxonomy): Eukaryota > Metazoa > Chordata > Aves > Passeriformes > Timaliidae > Cyanoderma > Cyanoderma ruficeps. The sequence goes on along the minus strand of VZDJ01007747.1, from coordinate 1,507,998 downwards.
CTGATCCTTTAAAATCAGTGAAAATACATGAGTGAAAACTCCACATAGGTAAATGATTCTAGCAATCTCTCTCCAACAAAAGAACACTCTCACAGTGATAAAGTTCAGCCACAACACCCTGTCTGCCCTTCTTAATCAGCCAGATGTAATGAACTGCACAGTTTTTTTCTGAACAAAGAATAAAGTGCTAAAGGCATTTATGCAACCATAGAAACCAAAAAAAGTTTTGAGAAAAAATGAGTAGAAATTCAAGCACATTTTTCTCATAGCATTTGTGTCAGCTTGTGTTACAATAATCTTGAAGACAAAGTTGTAACGCCAGAGAATAATCTATAACTAATAGAAACATTAATGTCTACAAAGCCTTAGTTTGTCTGAATTTCGTCTCCTTCATTTTTAACTCTCCTTCACCTGATCCACAGAAAATACTGTATGTACTAAATATGAATGCCAGTACAACAGCCTGGACTCAGGATCAGCAAAAGTAAGGTGCAAATCGATGAACAGTAAAGGCAGAACTGTACCTGAGGAGCAGGTGGTTTCCATAGAGGGGCTTACACCCATTAACTAGGAGAATTCCAAAGAACTGATTACTTTACCTCTTGTTTTGTGCCATTTAGGTGAATTCTTTGAAGCAATCGCCTTTCAGAGTCTACCCAATACACTTTCTCTTCTATATAATGAAAATCCATAAGTGTTGATGGACCAGTATCAGCAACCAATCTTTCGTGATTTGTCCCTTCAGTGTCAATTCTAAAAATGTCATTTCCATGGCTAAAAAGCAGGAATGGTGCTGGGTCTGATGTGGACAAAACAAAATGAGACCAATTAATTGATAATCACTGCATTTTTGCTGCCTTAAATTCTCATCAGTAGCATACTTAAAAGAGAAAATTCAAGGTTTAGCTGTCTCATTTCTCAATAACAACTTTCTAGGTGTATCACAGAGAACCAGTAATGTACAAATGTAATGGTCCTTTCACATTTAATGCTGAAAATGATGGCAAAAAATCTGAGATAGGAAACTGAATCTACAGTGGTTGTTACATTGTATCCCAAATCCTACAGCCCAGTCAGAGGTCAGAACAACTGCTGCATGCTTGCCACCTGAGGTTGGAAGAAGTTTGCCATGGATGTGCCTCTAAGTTGAGGATCACTCCAAACTATTGTGCTATAACAAGAATTTATCACAGAGAAGTAGCCTGGAGTCTCCCGTTAACTATCCAAAAAGGGAAATTGAAGATGCTAAGACAAGACAAAGGAAGAAACTGGACACTGGGGAGGTTTCTTGTGCTGCAGAAGGCTGAAGGAAAACCAAAGACCTGTACTTAAAACTCTGACAGCTCAAAAACAACAACTTCCAGACAAAAACTCTCTTTGTAATAAGCAAAGGGTAAGAGTATAACAGTAACTTAATATAAAATATGTTAAAATTAAGGGCGTTCCAATTATGCCCCATACTTCAGGAAACCAATTAAGGCTGAAAGTGATGAGTAGCTAGGATGGTCCCAATAGACTTGGAGCAACCTTAAAACAAGTATGGAAGTACAATTAGTATGGCATAATGATTGGGGCTGATCCCTCTTTATCAAGTCCTCTTTGTTATTTTTAGGGTGTCACTGTAGAGCACAATTAAGATTGCACAAGGAAACTTAACTACAATTAAGATTGCTCAAGGAACCTGAACTACATTTCCAAACCACAAGGGTTTTCATTTAGGCTGTCTGTCAAGTGCATATAGGAAAGCAGTTCTTATGCAACCAACACATTTTAACTTTCATTTTGAAAATATACGTGAGTTTGTTGTTTTCTTCTTGGTTTGTTTATGTATATATATATTTGTGGGCATCAAGCCTATTCTTTAATTTGTTACTAAAAAAGCCACACAAAACATAAATCCTCTTGTGCTAGTAATATTGGAATTTTGTAACATGGTTGCTTGAAACAACAGATGCTGGGATAGAAGTGGTCCTCAAACCAACTCACTTTGAAATGCAATTATTGATATAGATGCAACAGAATGACAGCTTTCAAGCCTGTGTAATCCATTTCTGAAGTACTCCACAATGAAGAATCAACTCTCCATTTATTGGGAATGGATGCCATCAAAGATGCACTATTACCAGTTTTCTTACACGTATACTTTTGAAAATTAAACTGGTTATTGAGAAGATTCACATCCTTTTTTAACTAAATATCTTTACAATTAGCATGAAATCTAAGGCTTTAATCTCAAAAAAAGCATTTCTACAAAATTCAGATAGATGCTTCACCTTCATAGTTGCAAGGTTGTTTAATTCTCCTTTCAAAGCAGAGAAATGAGACAAATTTTGATTTCTCCAGGTAAAGAAAGTTCTGATGAGCACCCATGATGTAATTTTGTCTTATTCACAGGAAAGATGGAAGATAGCACACTGTTTCTATATTAGCAGAATGTTTTGTATCTCAAACTTTAAAGCTATCACCTAATTATAGCAGCTGCTTACAGGATTTTAATTACTCCCTTTTTCTGCTACTACTTGAACTGAGCAACCTCATACTTGAACAATGAAGACTTGCTTCATGTAAGTGGTAAATTAACACTGAAGAGTAGCCAGGCAGATTTATCTAAGGGATTTCACAGCTACTGCCTACATTTTTGCCAATTAGTTGACCAAGAATGTTTATACACTTTCGTTTTGTCCTTTCCACTCTCTGAGTTCCCCAGTAGGTGCCTATGAATGAGGGCTCTAAACGGAACAAGAACTGAACAAACCTAACTTTAACTGCAGAGGCACCAGTCAGATTTAGGACTCAGTTTTATCAGGGGTTTAATTGCCAGGTAAACCATGTCTGCCCCAAATATCTTGTCTTTAAAATGTGAGGGTATTTCACCTGGTGTATCCCCCACAGAAGGGTTTATATCTGACTTAACAGTTCCTTACCAATCACAGTAGCTCTATATGTCACTTTCTGCTGTTACTATAAATGTTAGTGATAACATGTTAAAAAGTTGAAGTACTCCAATATGAAAGGAAGATTGTTCTTTGAAAGATAGCTGTGCACAAATATCACTGAGAAGAAACGCGTTTGTTTTCACTTCAGTTCAGAGCTGGAGAGCTTGCAAAGGAGCTAGGCATGTTTAGGCAGGATCACAAAAAATCCAGTTTGGTTCTTTGTGAGTTACATGCTGCTGATAAATATGATGATTCTAGGGCCTGGACTAAAGTAATTGTGTTGGTGACAATTTGGGAGCTCTACAGAATACTTTTGGCTATGTCATGGTCCCAAAATCTACACACGCAGGCACTCAAGTACAGCTCCCACTTCTCAGGTCAGAAACGTGCCTTGTCACTTCCCATTTCTGCATTAGCAAGATAGTCCTAGGTAAATACTTGTCAAAAAATAGAAAACTTGAGGTCCTGGGTCAGAAGGGAGCTATGGTGTATACCAGACAGGAACCAAAGCCAGGCACTCAGGAAGTCAAGGTGGAGAGGTAAGAGATGAACTTCAGAGCACTCCCACCTCATACTTTAGATGGAATATAGAGTTAAGCCAATCAATAAAATCCAACTCTTCTTTTTTTTTCCCCTAGGTAGCATCAGTTGAGGACAAAATGAGGGTTAATCAAAGGCTGTAACTGCAAATATTTTCCTCTTAGAAGAGGTAAAACCTTTTAAATTTAAATGCATCTCCCACATTTAAAAATCAATTTATACACTCAGGACGGAGGAAGGGAGAGAAATAACTCACAGTAGCACTCGTGTGTTAACTGCCAGTGGATGAAACTAAAAATAAGGGCTTCCTGCTTCTAATTTTACAGCACTGTCCCTAGAACCTAAACATACTGGAAATTCAAACAGACTGAAAGCAGCCAAGGTAGCAGAATATTGTGTACTGCAATGTCTTCTTGGAAGTAAGGATGGGATGAGAGATTTTACATTTTAAAACTGGCAAGAAGGCAAACAGGAAGTGATTGTTGAGTTTAGTTGCTTGTTTCCATCTGTTCATTCATCTTTCCACCACCATAGTTAACATTCTTCACCATCATTCTTCTGTGGCGTCCACTTTTGGTCTTGCCACTTACCCACAGAGTAGCAGAGGCAGATTTTTGGTGGCAAACCAGAGAGGCCCAGCCAGTGACCAGTAGGGACCAGCAGGCACGGTTCACTTTGAAATGGAATGCTAACTGAACCTCTAAAGGCCTTTTCCAGTTATCAAAAAACAAAATGTCCTTACCGTTCACGTAGCAGGACCGCTTGTCCATACCCAAGAAGTAGCCGGGCAAACAGGAGCAGATGTACGACCCTGGAATATTGGTACAGGTTTGGCCACAGGTTCCCAAATCACCTTCAAGGCACTCATCAATATCTGAAATGGGTATTTGAAAAATATCAGGAAAATTCAGCCAGCAAAATCAGCAAAGAACAAGGAGAAAGAATACCTTTCACAAACTTATCTAATAAGAAATTGTCACAAAATTGAGTATCCCATTATTAAAAAATGAAATGGGGATGGCTATATTCCTTCATCTGTTGGTTTCAGAATTATTGGGGGGGTTGTTAATTTATCATTGTCACAGTCAAGTGATTTTGGAGGGTGTTAGTTTTTTATTTGGGTTTTTTTTTTACTGTCAAGGGAAATTACCCTTCTCCCTAGTGTCTGGGCACTGGTCTCTAATTGCATAAACACAAGGAACAGACTTGTCTTGATTTGTGTTATTATTTGCTATGCAAATGCTGCTCGCAGCTGCTTCCTTCTATCTTTATCCCCTTTTCAACAGTAATAATTTTGCCAACAAATTAACAGATTTTGCAAAACTGCAAAGCAGAAAACAGACTGCTACAGCACTGAGTTCAACATTGAGCTCACTTTTGTTTGAATCAAATCTCAAACAGACTTACAAAACACAGACATTTCCGCTGTATTCTGTCAGAAACAAGCCCAAACCAAGGCACTGAGCAAATTAATTAGAAACTAGGCTTTCATCTGGTAGATTAGGCTAGAACCTTTAGGAATTGAAAGATATTTGATGTATTTATGGTGTTTTATCAGGGCTTGAGGTAGGTATTATTAATTAAGTCCTAAAGAAAGAAATCTATTTAAAAAAAGATTACCATTGAGCAGCATAGTTTATACTGAGGGGAAAAGAAATTCGCAGTACCATGGATAATCGTCCCACAAAATTGAGATAAATTTTAGTTCCTGCTGAAAACAAACACATCTGATAGTAAATTCCCAAGGTACTTGACATCTGATTGTACCATATGGTGGTATATTTCTTGTACACTTTCCTTCTTCAACTACTGTGTGATGGTTGCTCTAAAGAACAGATTTTTTCTTCCAAGTTCCAGTTGATGTCAGTGGCTTTTGTTCTGTATTTTATCATGTGATTCACCACATGCAGGAATAAAGGAATCAATGCATTTTGTTTTCAGGAGATGCATTTGAATAAGTCACTAAAGGAAGTGGATTGACAACCAAAACTACGTGTCTGTGTGTTATGTGAGAATTCCCTTAGTTTAAAGAAGTGCACCTTGACTACAAGGAACAGCAATTTAACCAACTCACAAAAGACTTTGAAAGAAACTTTCTCAGTAACTTAAGGAAACCTAAGCAGCCAGATCTCTGATATCCCATGGTTCTGCAAACCAGTCTCCTCAACTGCTATAAGGAAATATATGTAGCAAGAAGTGTTCAAAGGGGTAGAAGAAACCCCTTCTTCTGCCCAAGTATCAAAGGTGTTCAAAAAGAATGCCAATGCTTTTCAGCCACCTAATATGTCTGCACCCACTAGGGAAAGCTTCCATATTGTTTACAGAGTTTTCCCACAAGTTCATGTTCCAAATAGCTGAATTAATTCATCCAAATAGATGAATTAATTTGACAACATATGAAATGTAATCAGAGCACATGCAACTGATTTCTTTTTAACAGATTACTAAGGTAAAGCAGAAGCGTTTTCAGCAATATAATTCCGTGGAGTACTCTAATTCTAACCCACAATTTTCTTCAATCAGCTTTCAGGAGCATATTTTCCCACATGTACTAGGATTGTACATTCCGTTCTCCACGGCATTAAAAGAGAAACTCTTCCAAATCCCCTCTAGGAAGGTTTGATGGGCTTAGAAGTGTGTTAATGGGCTACAGACACCATGGGCTTCAGGTTACCATCAAAACTAGATACTCCTGGCAAACACTGCCTGGATGTCACCGAAGCTAAATGGCTCTTTGATAGCCCAAAAGGGAGGGCTTTGATGACCTCAGCTCGACAAGGAGCTGTCAGTGTTAGACATGAACACTGTTTGCCACTACCCCCCTGATGCACTGTTTTTTAAATCAAGTGACTGACTAAGCTGGACCCATGACCTGATCCAGCCACCAGCACCACAGCAGGTGTGAGAATGTGTTGATAATGTAGTTTATGTGTGCCAATATACTTTTATCACAGTAGTATCTTGCTAAATGAACCTGAAGTTATTTTTCTGTGGAAATCACAAGTATGGGTGAAAAAGGCAACTGTGTAGCTCTAGGATTGCTGAAGAGAGGGGTTGTTTGATTAAACAATGTGAAGCACTGCTGAGCTATTACTCAATCACAATAAAGAGCACATTAAATAAGAATTAAAAAAATAGGCCTGGCCTATAGATTGGATCTGAAAGACTGTTTTCTCTGAAAAGGATTTGTGTTCATACTGGACAGAAAGCTGACTGCTTAGCACATTACTGGGCAAGAAAATTCAAATCATGACACAAATAAACATCAGAGAAATTAATGACTGTGAGGAAAAACATGCTTCTCTATATGGCAGTGGTCAGATTATATTGGCATGCTGTTGGTATTTCGCAGATAAAGGTTGTTAAAGAATCATGAAAAATTAGAAAGTGTATAAAACAAGGATAGAAAGCCTGATTTGAAGGTAAAGAAAAGTGTCTTTCTATGAGAAAATTCAAGAGCTCAGCATACTTAGATTATCAGAAAGAAGCTTGGAAGAAGGATTAAGCACCACAAATTAATACCTTCACAAAGAAAAAATAGCAGATTTTCTAAAAGACACTATAATCTTTTTCAGGAACAATTTAACAAGCACTGGTAGCTGAGAACTAAAGCCAGGGAATTCAAATTCAGACATTAAATTCACATTTTAAGAGGAAAGGTGAATCACTAAGGGAAAGCTACCAGGGAAAACCCCGAAGGCAGTGAATATTCTAAAGTCAAGGTCAGACTGGGAAGACATGCTTTACCAAACACAAGTTACTGAGCAACAGACCAAGGTAAAAGATCATTAAATCTTAAATTAAATCAGGTAAAAATGACCCTTACAGGCGCACTGATTGATCAGGCTACAGGAGAGAAGATGTCAGGGTTATCAGCCTGTCCATTTTTATCACCACCAAAATTCACACAGTAAAGCAAATCCCACATGTACAGAAAAGCAAGCCGTGGCTCCAGCTGAAGAATGGCTCTCCTGGAAGGAGAACTGCCCAATAAAAGTGCAGGGGCACTGTGGCCACAGACAGCTCAGCCACTGGACAATGCCCTTCCAGCGGTAAGCAGGAAGAACCAAGACACACAGGGCTACTGTGACACAGGCCACGGCACTGTGAATGTTTGGTTTTTATGGCTTCAACAATGGAAGAGGATCCTATGCTTAACACCCTCTCCTCTTTGTTAAAAGTAGAAAAAAAATTCCAATCAAAAAAACCACAAACCACCAACCCTGAAACAAAACAAACAAAAAAAGGCTGGGTTTTAAGGTTTAGGAGAACTCAATCACAAAACCATTCATCAGGTGTAACTAGCAGTGCCTTCATCTGGACTTTTAGTGCCAAAGGAAAGCATGGAGTTGCATCCTGTTGAAGCTGTTTTACGTGTCCTGGCAACCACATCCCACAGTGGGAACTTTACCCTGTGAAAGAAATCGGCTTAGTGAACACAAAAGCTGTCTGCAGTGCCCTGACAGCCAGTTCTGAAAGGAAGAATGAGGTTCTGCTTAGTTCTCAAAGACTTCTTTATGCAAAAAATGCCTTGAGAATCAGCAAAAACGATGAATCATGTCATCACGATGTTGGCAGCTCTCAAAGACTTTGCATACAAATATACTACTTTATTGAGAGTCCTGAGAAAGGGTCTGGTTGCAGAAGGTTGAAGCATTAGTATGCCTGGCAGGGACACAGAGAAACCACAGTGAGCCAGAACTTGAATTTCATTATGGCCCCAAATACATACATTATATACATAAAGTATACGTGCGGATACGTACACTCAAATAACCTCATGCAAATCTAGTTCCTGTTGAGTCGCACTCGTGATTAATTCAATCCGCTGTATCCAACCACCACCATAATCTTTTCAACAAGACTGAACATGAAATTTCATCTGGGTGACAAAGAAAGCAGCCCACAGCTTTTATCTATTTTGTTTAAAGCATCCAGCTCAAAGAACAGAAGATAGCTAAAAATGGAAAAAGGCACTCCAGCTATCAGCAGGTCACAATGAAATAGATGATGCACAGTTCAGTATCTTTTATCTCCAATTTTAAATGAGGCTTAAAATACAACCTGACCACTCACAATTTTTGAGAGGGCAGAGGCTGTGAAATGCTCGTGTACGATGGTAAGAAATACAACATTAATATAATGAGAGGGTTGCAATTCCTGGTGTCATCCAGAGATGACCATGTCACAGATATGGCAGCAAGGGAGAAGATATGATTTATCAAGTATAAAATAGAATCAAATTTAGAATTGAAATGCAATTTAGAAAACAGTTGTAGACATCTTGTAGAGAAAGGGCAGAAAAGATCCCCAGAAACTACAGTATCTTTTTTTCTCCTTTCTGGACTCCAATCTCAAGTGTTTGCTCACTAGAATGGAAAAAAAAAATCTACCTTTGAAATAAATTCTATGTGAAATAAAATCTACGTGTAAATTAGTAGCTACAAAATAAACCTCTCCTTCCTGGATCATGCAACTTCCAGCATATTATTACTGGCTTGCCTTTCAAAGATGGAGGCCATGAGACATCATCAAGTACTGTCATCCAGCTCCCTTTAAAATCAGATTTCAAATTAGATACTAAAAAGTAGTCATTTTTTTAAAAAAAGAATACAAAATTATTAAACTGCTATTTTACACTGGGCAAAACAATGAGTTTTTCGATATTAGTAACTGTCTTGGGAGTCTGCCCCTTAGCCCTCTTTTATATTAGGCATCATGTGATGGGTGATGCCATTTCTGTCTTTTCTTGTAGCGTATTTGTCTCCTTCCTATTTTGATCCAAGTTTTTACAGCTGAAGATAGTGTTTCTGCACATTCAGCTGGATCCAGTTGAACATGAATCTTCTCGTGGATTGGTCTGTGGTTCAGACCCATGTTCAAGAATTCCTGACTACTATTTGGTAAAACTATTTACAAGCTCCTTTCCCCAAAGCAGTATAATAAGGAGATAGCTAGCTGGAAGACAGATACGGAAAACAAGGAAAAGCACACCTCAGCTGCAGCTCTTCTGAAATACAGAGGGAAGCAGAGGCATCTGATCAGGTTTATCCCTGTCACAACAGGGGTGGAGAACAGTTGCCCATTTCATTGGCTCTTATTACTCCTAATGAGATGCTTGCACAGAAAGAAAGGAGAATTAAAAAGGTTTTGGCATATCATTTTTCTCAGAATACAGACAAGTAGTTTTAACAGCATGTCTTCAGGAGGTCGAATAGAGTAAAGTGAAGACAGGATTTAGATAATTTAGGGAATTTAAAGATGTAAAACAAAGAGTGATATTCCTCATCTCTGTGGTAGGAGAGAGGTGAACAGGAAGAAAGAAAAGAGTAAAGCTTGACACACAGAAGGAAGCATCTGGCCAAAAGAGCTGACCTAGATAGCTGCAGTTGTCACCTTCAATTGCAGGCTGTAGCTCTGTAGGAATGTGCAGCATGTTAGCCCTCTGGAATTGACAAGGGCTGAGCTGTTAATGTCAGAATTTGACAGATATGTGCTGAGTTTAAGAACCCATGATTAGGCAAAACTTCAATAATATGGGGTTTGTTTTGCCTTCTTCCAAGACTTTTTTACAATACTGTTGGATATCTCAAAAATTATTATCTTCTTCATTTTTCAAACTTACACATTTTTTAAAGTCAGCCCGGAAACCGAAGTACACCTCCAGCCTTGCAGTATCCAGAAGATAATATATTTTCTGGGTAAACTCAAGTAAGGAATAATAGCTCCTTTGTAGGCCAGACTATTTTTCTTCAGAGGTAGAAGGTTCTCTGTTTCCACTGGGGTCTATGAAAGATGAGTTATTAAAGGTGGCTGATCCACAGTCCTCACACCATCTTAAAAGAAGCTATTAATTCAAGATGGCATGTCAAAAACTGCAGAAATGCCTCCAATTTTACCATAACTTGTCAATATATTGATGCATGCATTCATTAGACTAGTTTTGCTCTGACCTTGTGATCTCTTCTCCCATACTTTCCTATAAGCCTGGCTGTTTTGGGACTAACAGTCCCTAAGAAAGGCCCCTTCTCTCTTGTCATACCAAGTCAGGATTCAAAAAATTTCTCTTAAAATAACTGTATCAAATTATGTGAGACATTTAGGGTTAGATTTCATTATACTTCCACAGGATGAGGAGGTCTTTGATCTTTGAATATCCATAGAAATAAAAGGAACTAATTAAGGAGTGAGCTATTTAGCAATGTAAGAAGAAGATGACCTAGACCTTCGTCTGAAGCCACAGTGTGGAAAACAGATCTGGAAAAGCCTACACACATTCTGGCAAGTATCACTTGTAACAGTTCACTAACAAAGAGCAGACACCTTCTCAATGCAGGGGAGTCCTTATGGCTGGCAGGTTGCCACCACAGCCTCAGATGATGAAGAACATTTTGCAATTGGTGTATCTATTACAGCTGGCCAAGAACGGTCGCCAAGCCACGATTCTGCTTGCTGTCATTGTTCACAGTTCAGTGGTATGAATCACGTCTCCCACTCACCACTTTTATCTCCAGTATTACCTTCAAAGCCTGCCTCCAGTTTCCTGCCACTTGCTTCCACTGCAGCCTCTGTCTCACATAATTACTGAACTAGAATATCACTTCTGGTCAGAGCACCAGTTGTGTATCCAGTACATGGAGGAAAGAGAAAGGGAAATCCCTTACACCGAACCATCCTTCAGCTTTACATTTCATGTCAGAATCTCACCTTTGCTTAATCCCCTGTAATCCAGTCGTCTGTAACTGAAAAATTACCTTAATGCATCTCATTTTTCACTTGTTCTATGTCATATGGAATTGCTCAGAGTATGTCACAGTAATGCCAACCCTTATGCAGATTTCCTCTGCTGCTATTTCTTGGAGAGTTTGCTGACCTACTGGCCAATCTGTTTCAGTGTTTTATCTAGAGACCTCCATTCACACAGCAGTTAATTTTCAACAGAAAAGACATAATGCAGGGCAGGTTATGTCTTCATTAATGGAAGAGCAATATGCATCAATATGCAAAATATGTCCACTGGGAAAAAAAAGAGCCTTTGCAGCCTTTTGCACTTTAATATTTAGGGTGGGTTTTTGACTCATTAAACAATAGCCAAACAATTCTCTTCATCTCAGTGGGATTCTCCCATTATACACGAGCTCTTAATTGGGCAAACCAGTAATGCAGAAGCCATAACTAATGAACATCCTAATCTAAATACATGCTAGCAAATAGTATGGATCTATAGGAAAGGCTGTGTAAAGAGCAACAGACTGTGTAAGGATGTGGCACACACACTGCATGTATTTCAGCCTGAACTTACAGAGAACCAGCTCTAGGTTGGTTCCATGGATCAAATGGCCACCAACAGCAGAGAGGGAAGATGATCCCTACAGGGACACTCTCTGGTTTAAGTTTGCCTAAAGGGAGCCCCGTCTGTGCACTTTGAGAGTGCTTTTCAATGTGAAGCAAACATAGTAAGAGGTGGTAATATGGAGATTAATTTGAGAAGTGTGCTTGTCTTTCGAACTGAAGCATCGGGGTAGGAACACTCTAGGTGGTTTTGGCTCTCAGACAAACCTTCAGTCAGGTCTACAATTTGTACACAAAAAATGCCCAGCTCTTCCCCCCTCAATGTGACAGTATTTAACATGCAGGGTTCCATTTTCTGCTTACAAGAAAGTATTTCTTGGCAGAAAGCACAGAGGAAGCACCTGTTATTACATTACTAGAATCATGACAAGAACTGAGTCAGAGCCTCTGAATCCCAAGGAATCTAAGGCAAAAGCATTAACTCCAAGTATGAGGAGTTGGTTGAATCCTTTCAGAGCATTTCCTCATCTCCTAGCTGCAAAGCTCACAACTTCATTGGCTCTGGATTTCTTGAAAAAATTGGACCTCGTGGTAGCAGGGGAGGGAGGAGGGTTCTGTCATCCTTTGTCTTACACTTTGTAAAGAATTGGAACCTGCATTTTACATGCTCCAAATCACTGGAAATGATTACAGTAATGTTAGTCTTGCACATTTCTCCCAGACCTCATTATCACACTATTAAGTTCACCTGCTATTCATGTATTATATGAGATGCATTATTAGTATTAGCACACACATCTATCTACATGTAATAATAAGCATAGAAAAAGTAGCTTTTAAAGTTATCTAGCCCGCATCTAAATGTATAATAATATATAATCATTAAAACACTTTTTTATATGTATACAGAAATAAAATACACCCATACTCAAACTTTACATATATTGAAGCATGAATACATGCACACTCATGTACTGAAACTATGGAGACACTAAAGCTATGGGAAGGAGTTTTGGTAACTGGAGAACAGTTCACATCTTTTAATGATCATATGAAAACTTATTCTGCTTTCTGATAGTTAAACCAACAGACATGCTGATTTCTGAATACTGAGAAGCTGATTTATCAGTACTCCAAGTATTCACAAGCAATCTGCAAAAAAAACTCTTTGAAAATTATAAAGCTAAATTAAAAGAATACAAATGGAGTTTTCTTAATCTGGGAATGTTCAGGAACTTACCTATACAAGCAGAGTTTTCAGGCTTTAGTCTATATCCATTAGGACAGTTCCAGTGCTGCAGAGCTGAGAGGCTGACAAAACCAATTTTAAAAACCACTGGCAAAAAAGCAACAAGGAAGAGAAACATAATCTTGAGGGGGGTTTTGAGCTGTCACTAGAGAAAAACTAGCTTGTATTCAGTCATATCCAGGAGAAGATGAGCACGTGTAATCCCAAAAGTTTTTTGCAATCTGCCACTTTAAACTCAGACATCTTATCAAAATTTCAAGTTTTATCTTTGCCTTGCTCTTCTTGTCACTTTAGACTTTACTGTGTCTGACTACAACCTTGAAGAAATTCCTGGGAGATTTCTTCCCCACACACATCAGGGCTTCTTTTCTCTTTCTCTTTTTCACTTCTTTTCTTTTTTTTTTTTTTTTCCTCTTTTGGAAGCCAAGTATGAAATGCCTGACACTCTTGCCACAAATTTAACACAGCTTAAAAGCCGTGCTCACAAGGATCACTTCAAATTTCCTTGCAACAAAGCTGCTGTTTAAATCTTAAAAGGAGAGAATTCAGAAAATTCTTCTGCACAGCTCTCAGTGGAGTGCAGGGAGTAAAATCCCCAGGTACCGTCCTCCTCTGAAACGCTGTTGTTTTCTACATTCAGACTTGGATGGACTCCTCTTTTCTTTTTAAAGCTCTGCTTGCCCCACCTCTTCTCTTTTTAGTACCACTTGAGTGAACCCTGTGTTTGCAAATAGTAATGTGGTCAGTTCCTTACTACAGGGAACTGAGCCAGCATGCAGATATCCAGCCACCCATAATAAATACAGACTCTTTAGAAAAGCCACGCCTCCTGCTTGAGAAGTACCTGCAGCTTGCCGGCTAAGTTTTTTTCCACGGAGATTGTAGGTAAATTTATTCATTTCCTGTTCAGTCATGATTAATTGCATTCCTCTTAATATCATCATGGGTTTTTACCACCAGAAATGAATTTTGTCATCAAAACATTTCATGCAAAAAGCAGGGGAAAAAAATCTCTCTGGTTCTCTGATATATTTTTACTGGAAATCCAAATCAGCTTAAGGTCAAGTTCTGATCCAGGGTATGTTTTTAATTTTGAATTGAAACTATCTCTCTCAAGTCTGAATTTGGCCCTTATGCATTTCCAGAAGAATACCTGTTGTCAGAGGCTGGGGTAAAGTGTTCTGAGCCTGCATCACCCACAGATATTGCAGTCATTTATATGTACACTGGTGCTGCACAAGGCTGCTGTCAGGATACAATGCTCTTTTACACCTGTTCCGCTGACATATAAAAACTAGACAAATTCCAGTTGCTCATAATTTTTTAATATTGAAAAAAATATCCTTTTTCCCAGTCCATCAGTCTAGGCCAACAAAGCTCTAGAGCACAAGCATATGTTTATGCTTCTAAGATTTACTGAATTTTGAAAGTGCTGAGATTTAAGCATGTGTTTAAACTATTGACTGTGCCAGGCTTTGTTGAGCTAACTACTGTAAGGCAATCTGGTTCTGTCACTTTTTTCTTTCCTTTGATTTTTAAAAATTTTATTTCTGGAGTGTTGTGCTGGAATGAATACTAACACAACAGCTGGATACAGCAATAGTATCAGAAGGTATCTACAGCTGTAGGAGTTCTGTCTCTCAGAATTCTCACTTTCCTCTCCCCTTTTCATATTTGTCTAAATTGATAAGATTCAGAAAAATGATTGTGCTGTTAGAAAATAGGATTATAATCTGATCATAAATTGGGCAACTCTCCATTAAAAGTAACTATTTGTTGATGTTTCTGTGTGTGTGCAGACACATTCTGGTCTCTCAATCTTCACTGCTACAGCCACTGCAACTAATTAAATCCAGACTGACAAATGGCAGCCACATTTCCATATACTCTGTTCAGAACCGAGTCTTTATCCCCCATGCTATGCCATAAAATACAATAACAGCAATGTAAATTGTGCAGGGCCAGACTCATGCCAAAGAGCATTCACTTCTCCAAATAGTCCCCGGGAATACAAAAGGGGCAAACAATGTGAAAGCACAGTATCATGCCATCCCATCTAGGATTACAGGATCCTGCTCAGGAACTGTGGTATGTTCCACATGAACCTCTTTTACTAATTCTGCACTCATCGGTTCCTCCTCACACAATTTTCTTCACTGTTCAAGCTGGGAGAAAGCAACTCTAGCAGTTTGAAAGGAATGTGTCACTTCTTTGTGAGCCGCTGCCACCAGCAGAGTGTTTGCCAGACCGTGGGGGTGGCCATCCCAGCACATCCCTGACCTCCTCCAGGGCAGACTCGCACAAACCCACTGAAGGAGACAAAACTAATAAGTTCTACCTTTCCTTTTAAAACCCAGAAATAATTTCTGTCTCACATTCTTTTTGTCTCTCATTTACACACTCTGTCTTTTCTGAACATCTCTCTCAATCTTCCCCCAATGCTCCATTTTCACATTTGCTTTTACACAAAACACAGTCAAAGGCACATTCCAAAATTTCTTTTTCTTTTCCTCTAAATGAAATATAAATATAGAACTGTCTGATATGCCAATACCACAACAACCCTTTCTGTAGGAAGAGAACCCTTCACTTTAGCCACGTAGAGACCTGTGAATTTTACCATCCTACAAGTGTAGGAATGGCTTAAAAACAGGAAGAAAAACATCTTAACAGTGGATTTTTTTTTACCCTTAAACCCCAAATTTAACTTGGACCAGAACCAGCTACCAAACCCACAGTATGATAATTGGCAACGATCCATTTCAAAGTAGATAGAACCAGTCACCCCCTACAACAAACCAGAAAGTCCTCAAGAAAGTATTAATTGCATCAGGCTGTGGCACAACTACACTTTTAAAACATCATTTTTCACCAAATGGTTCAGCATACAGCTCACAATAATTCCTTTACACCTGAAGTAATTTGGCATTTCAGAAGTTGCTCAAATGAGCTTCTAAAAAGCAAACTATTGTGCTCACCTTCAGGTATCAAGTACAGCAATCTACATTAGTCTGGCACTCGTGATAAATCAGAGCAAAATAGCTCAACAGTCTAATTTGTAGGGCTCACTGCAGAATCAGTGCCAATGATCTTAAAATCATTCCAGTTCATCAAGTGTGAAGACCTTAGTTGAATTTGACCTGCTGACTCAAGACACTTATGAACTAACAGCAAATAAACATTTTATCCCTTTCTCTAGGAGTTCTCACTATCTTGGTTGGCTTTGGAAGGCTTTTTTAACCAAAGTTGGGAAAGATGAGCTAGCAATTCAAATGCAGGAGGGCTTCTTGCCAAACAGCTGCTCTACTTCAAGGACAGTATATTCTGACTTCTTCTGAACTGTAGAAGAAATAGCCCTCCCTCAGCTCCCCAGTGCTTTAATTATCTACATTGTATTAATAATCACATTGTTTAAGTCATATATTGACTTTTGTTCTTGCTCACCACACATTACACTAGCTTGTCAGCAATTGGACTTCTTTTTCGGTCAGCCTCTGAAAGGCTAATTCTGGCCTTAGGCATATTCTACTGTGGTTAAAGTTATATTTTATAGTCAACATAATATAAATTACCACAATTGCATGTTAATTATTAAATGTAAATTCACTGATGTAGCACAGGAAATGTATAGCACCTATCTCTAGTACAAATAGGACAGAGCAGTGAGGAACATTCAGACCCCACAAAACACATTCCAGAATATCTCCAGAGGCCCTAGAAGATCTGCCGGCCCCTGGGACAAGATGCTCATGTGCGTGTCATTCTGTGAGAAAAGGTATTGCCACCAGAGAAGCAGCTGACAGACACAAGGAACCTTTGTGGTGATACTGGGGATTTCTCAAAGTCTTCAGAAAAAACCACCCAACAATGGCCTAAGCCTGCCTTACACCTACTTGCTGAGGCCTGATCTCAGGGTCAGTGTGAGGCTAGCTGACTGATCACTATGTTTTCTCTGACATGATAGTGCAGTGCTTGATTCAGTACTGTTAATGTCATTTCAGCAGGTTCAGCCTGCATTATCTGTAATTCTGACAAAAGGGACATTATGCAATACTAAATTGACTGTCAGAGCAGAGAGAGGCCCAGCATGAGAGACTGGCATATTCCAGTGATTTCCAAAAGCAGGAATCCCTGAAATCTCCTGAGGTATGATGGCCATTCTGGCTTTGTCCTCAAGCATGCCACTCTTCACTTCAACAGTTTGGAGATTATATTTGGCTGGCAGGATGTTTTAATTAAATTTACTAATAAAATTAATTAAAGAGTGGGGTTTTAAATCATGAAAGCTTTTTTGAAAACCAAGTGTTACTGTGAGTAATCTCTTTCCAGTTGCCTGTTGCACAGCAGCAGTTATGACAAACATCCACTGGATTTTTTTGGAAGTTTGAGTACTGTAATTTTTCTGCTATGGTTAAATTTTTTTCCTACTACAAACTGATCTTAAGCAAAAGAAAAAGTTTAAATAACCTGTGTTAAAAGCATACTGTTAATTACAGGTGATATTATCTTTTTTAAAGCAGTTTTACATTTAACATTTTAACAGGCACCTTTCACCAGCTGCTATACAGTAAATACTTATTTCATCAGCTAGACCACACTGGAATCCTCTGAAGGATTCAGAAAGAAAGTTAAATATGCTCTCTCTCCTATCCCAACAGCCAGAGCAAGAGCGAAACATTCTGGGGAAGCCACATAGCACATTACTGACTTATGACATTTATCGATGTTAGATGACTACTTTAGGCCTCTGTGTTAACAGACATGAAGGAATAGCTAAAATAGCATATTGAAACAGTCAGTTGGCTCTTTGAGGTGGAAATAAAACAGAAGATAAAGTAAATAAATTTTTACCATGAATAAGATCTATGCAGCTTGCTATGTGAGAACACTTAAGAAAGGATTTTAGTAACAGGTATGGCATTAGTTCACTATCAGAGTAAAAAAAGTGTATCCTCTCTGTGTGTTTAGCTGTTTCCATCCCATGGATAGCTCTGTTTCTCTCACAGCAAAATGATAGTGCTCATACTAGAACAGCTGCTCTAGCAAATATCTCAGAAAAAAGGCACTGGCTGATATCTAATTTCATTAATTTTTAGAATTCCTGAGCACTCACCAATTACACTGATACCAGTAAGAGATCAGGAATTTATCTGTCGGTTCACAGGCTCTTATTTGATGTCCATCTATCACAAATATTGCTACTTTTACCTTTTTTTATCCCATAAGTTCTGGTCTGGGGAGGCGAACAATTAAATTTACTTCTTTAGTGAACTTTTTACACCTCATTACAGACCTTTTCAGATAGTTTATTCTTCTAATGACCATAGAGAATAAACAGCAAGGAACATTTTATAGTCCTGTTTCATAGTTGCTTTGCTGGCCATGTGGAACAGAATCACAGCACTTACTAATCAAGTTCACTTTGTCCAATCAACTCCATTTCACCTGGTTCATCTATAACACCAATTTAACACATCTACACCAACTCACATCTGCATAAACTTACATCTGTCTCAAAGACAGAATCAAACAAGATGGACAATAAACAGAAGTAGGAACAGGCATTGTTATAGTCAGCTTTCCACAGCAAAAGCACCTGAGGTGAATCCTAGACTGGAATTACCAGAAACCTTGCCAGTGCCCAGTACTGAGTTCCTGCAAGCAGGCTGCAGGATGCTCCCAGTTGCTGCAGTACTCAAACACTCTGAAGGAGACAATGACATCCTGAACCTGTTGCAACCCACATCCTCTTTGTGGAAGTCTGTTAATTTCCTATAGATGTTCATCCAGCTGGTGTCAGAGGGATTCGCTGGTGAATTGGTGGGTAACCAAGAGCAGGCATAGTAAAATACACTTTTAGCTCCTGGAAATGTTCAATTTTCCTACAATTCATAGAATAGATTCAAGGGATCACTGGAAGCAACTTCTTCCTGATTAGTAGATATTTGAGAATTAAACATCTCCAGAAGTATTTGCTCAGAGCCTGCTGAAAATAAACTTGCACTTGGAAGCAAAAGTTTTTGGTGTAATGTCATTTCTTGTGTGAGACAATTTTACAGGTGCAATATAGAACAAAAGCAAAATAATATATGGGTGTCAGACCCTACCCAGAGAGGCCAGAGTGGATTTCTTATACCAAACTGGGAAGCAGAGTGGTCAGCAAGAGCTCTGCCATGCAGGAGGCAGCTTGACCTGATACCACCTCAGGGAGCCTCACAGCTGCAAGCGGTGCAGTGCCAGAGCCTATCACAGACCCAAATGCCTCTGTGAGTGTGATATCCCAGGACTTGGCATCCAAATCCTGCAGCTACCAAACACACCCTGCCTGAGGCCACAGCTTCCAATTCCCCATCTAAACAGGGACAAAGAGAGAAGAGCAATGGGGGAAAAGGCTGAGGCATTAAGCACAAGCAATAACCCACATTATTTTTAGCTTTTAGATAATGGTTCTGTATTTCAAAGCTTTGAACAGATTCCATACTGGAATCTGGTTGCAGTGTGAATATGGAAGCTCCAGGTCAGACTCAACTGACAGTGGTGATTTCAGAAAGGGGAGAAACCATTCCTAGCAGTAGTCATTTTCCCTCTGGAGTCCTGTAAAACAGTACTGCACTAAGGGAATCCCCTGAGATTGCCTGCAGGAGTCAGAAATTGTATTGTTTCTACAGTAGTTTTGGGGAAATTGAAATGACCTAACAAAGGCTTGGTTTCAAGAACTGATCAGGCAAGTCCTAAGAACTGTGTTAAGCATTAAGGATGGGGGAAAATTACTTTGCAATAGAGCAGCATAAAATGATTGTGTAAGCAACAAGCAAACAGTGAGCAAAGTGCTCACAAACATTCACACACATTCTCACAGAATGTCTCCTTGGCTGCACACACAACAAGCAGTGTCTGTCTAGCTGAAGGGTGAATGAACAGATCCCTGGAAGCTACACCTACCTCCTTTAGAATTGCCAGCATGGATTGGCTTTACCTTACCCCAGGCTAGGAAAAGCAACAGTGCAATCAGTCACAGTTAGGCTTTGCAAAATAAAGCCTCTATGGATGCATGGAGATGTGGATGCTATAACCATATGCACAACATATTAAAAGGCTCCTTCATTCCACCTACACTCCTGCCACCGGCTTCCTGCGTGATCCTGGCATACTGTGCAAATGGTCCAGTATTTCCTTTTACATGAAGGAAGGGTATTTAATAGCTGTTATAAAGTACATTGAGACTCTTGCATGTAAGGTTGTACTCAAAATTGCAAAGTAGTTGTGCATTTATTCCTGCTAAAATCACATGGAGTGAATAAATTAGTTCATAAAATACAAGGTAAAAGGGAAAATTAATTTGGATTTGTACATGAGTTGTATCAGAAATACAGTGGTGCTGCAAAGCACTGAAAACTTTAAAAAAAACCCAAACTTTTAAATATCACTTGTTACTCTCAGAATCCAATATATGTTTATTTCTATATGGAAAAGCACAGTAAAAATACATCTCTTCAAGGGAGGTATGCTAATGTTTGTAGTGCTTTTATACCAAAAATCATTGCACTGTATTGTATAAACTTATATT
Source organism: Cyanoderma ruficeps (assembly GCA_008694505.1). NCBI lineage: Eukaryota > Metazoa > Chordata > Aves > Passeriformes > Timaliidae > Cyanoderma > Cyanoderma ruficeps. The sequence continues at coordinate 1,487,414 of VZDJ01007747.1, read as the reverse complement.
TTTCAAAGTGCAAGCTAAGTCTATTATAATAAAATTCCTATTAGTGCTGCGAGAGCATTTTTGAGGGCCACTGTCCCATACACTATATTAAAAAATGCTCCCCACTCCCAAGCACTGCACAAGCTACCAAACTAAAATTGCTATAATAATGAACCAAAATACCATCTATAAGATGCAACCCAACCTATTTCAGCATCTTTATTAAAAAATAGAGTATTTCAGGGCCATTCTGTATAATATTACAAGTGACAATTAGGACAAGATTCTAAAAAGGAGCCCCCACTCAAATCCTCCTCAGCAATGCACATGGAGAAGGTTTGGTGTATTTCTTGGGCAGTGCTTTGGAAATTAGCCATAGGTGCCCAGCTTTCTAAAATGAAATAAGACTCCAGTAAGTGGAGAGGGGCACAGGAAATCTATTCTGAGAGTCTGCGTTCCCAGTGGTGAAGAGACTTCTCCATCTGCATGTTTGCGTTTGGCTGCCTTATTTAGAGCTGGGCTGGCAGGCAAGGCAGGACGTGTCAGAAGAAACCCAATCACCTAAAATATCTGGGGCAAACACTGAAACTCTACTGCAATCTATATACTGGGAGAAAGACTTATAGAAGGGTCTACCTTATGTGTGTTGGCACACAAGTCAAAGACACTCATTCCTGCTTACATTCCCAATGCTCACAGCCACTCACAGGCGCTAAACATATGGGCTAAGGACAGGGACTCTCCTCAAACTTGGCTGGATCACAGGCTTACCTTCACATTCCAGGATGAAATACCCAGGGTGACAGCTTTTTGCTTTCAGATGTGAAGGAGAAACTGATCCTGAGCCCACTGATAAGTAATTCCCATTGATTACAGAAAAAAACATTGGACCAGGCCTACCTTATGGAAATCTAATACAGATTCTTGTGTTAACTATTAACACAGCTTAAAGAAGTAGTTTCTATTTTATCCCTCAGAAATCAAATGCAATTAGGTCCTTTGGTATAAGATAATATCACTATCATATTCCCTCCAGGGCTTAGTATTATTTTTTTAAAACATATATATTTTTACTTAGGCTTGACACTGAGAAACAAGAGAAAAATTGGAAATTATTTCTAATATTTTAGAAAATATTAGCAAGCATAACAGGAAAAAGAGGACAATCTGATTAAGGCCTCAGGATATGGTTTTCATGTCATGCCCTTTTATGCCAGTCCCAAACAACAAGTTGCCACTGTGTGATAATAAGACACGGACATTTCTTTTCCTGATCCAAAGCCTACAGGAGGTTCCACCAGCAAACATTAGCTAGCAATTGGCATCAATATTCCTTTTCCTCTGCTGCCAAAACCAGGCACCTCTTCACTTATATCAATAAAGAAATAATACCTTCAAAATGATCGGTTATTAAAGACTATTCAAAGCATAGTGTTCTGTGGATCAAAAATGCAGCTACTACTAATGCTTTTGTAATAATATGAAGAAGAACAATCTATGAAATGCAGAACCCATCAAAAGAAGAAAATGTTATAAGCATTTAATGCTCAGTGGTTTGCCTGTACTGATATTTGGCTATTGAGAGCTCTTGCTGCTGCATCCAAAATGAATAAATGACAACATTCATCTTTCACACCACTCTGATTTTACCAGGACTCATCAGATTAAACATGGTGTGCCGACTAATGTGCGGACAGGAAAATACTCCCATATCTTAGCTTCATGTGTGTAATATAGACAGATTCACCATGAAAACTTACCTCTAAAATTGCCTGGATTTCTCATCACTAACCAACCGGTTTTCATAAAAGTAACATAGTATCTATTCATTAGTTTAGGGGCGGGAGGGAAGTCTTTTTGAAGCAGCAAAGCTCTTGGTAGTCAGTGCTCAAGGCAATGTTATTAGGGCTTGAAATAATATTCTGGAGATTGGAGTGCTGAACTCAAAGCAGTTTTCTGTGACCAGCTGTATTGCAGATTACTGAGAAGCACCATTTCCACAACTAGAAAGAGATTCCAGCCTACACTAAAGAAGGACTTGTGCTACATTGTGAATGGCAGTCACTTTTCCTTTCTGCAGCATCATTACTTACACAGTGGATGTGTTAAATTCTGTGAGAGGCAACTTGATGGCAGCTGGAAGCACTGTTTCTCCGTAACTGCTGAACTTTGAGGATGATGGAACTGCTATGAAACACCTGCACATAAACGACAAAAGCTCTCTTGTATGAACATGCTGGGCGGAACAGAGGTTGCTGATGGCTAGTAAGGCCAATTCAAAAAATCAGGGAGAAATTTCATTTGTTTGCACTCATCATTATGCATCCAGACCAGGTTTGTAGAGTGACAAAAAGAAACCATCCAGCTGCATGGGCTCCTTTACTCTGCTCAACTGACTGACTATTGGTCTCCTCAATAGTCAGTCAGCCTCAAAGACTTTTTTGGTATAATATTTTTTTGGGATAGGTTCAAAATACATTAATAAGGCACATTTTATCTATTACTTTTTTATCAATACTGCAAGAAGCAGTATTCCCTCTACCTGACACATTGCTGAAGTTATCAAGATGCAGAAGCATATTCTGAACCTCTCACATATCCCAGCCTCTCACCAGGCACTCCTGCTATTTATGCCCACTTATTCTTGGTGTCTGAACAGTGCCTGAAACAACTTGTGACAGTATTCATCTCACTGTAACTGGAGCACCGCCCCCTAAATCTTGCACTACTGGCATTTGCTGAAATGGCTGTGGGCTCAGAAACATTGTCAAATGTCAGTTCCCAGGATGTTGTCAATAAATCATTTAGACCATCTTTTCAGAACCTATTCCTATGTTTTCTCCCCAGCCCACACAAGGCTGGCATCATACAATTCACAAAGAACATAGCCTTTTGTGGAATTTACTCCAAACATTCATCAGAGGAAGAAATCTCATCGTTTCAGCTATATTTTTAGGTGGTGACATTTGATTTCAACTTCCTCCAGGCCTGTCCCCCTGCCCTTTTGATGAATCACAAGTTATTTGTAGTGTAATGGGTTTCCTATAGTTAAATTTTTGTCAATTCATTCTGCCCAGAACTATAACTGGGAAGGATCAGAAAGATATGCAAGGTATGTTTTGAGCGTTACAAATGCAATTAAAGTACATCACCTACACAGCTTATTTTCCTCTTCAGTTTCAGTATTCTACTGAATAAGACTGAAAATCATTCAGCTAGCACTTCTGTTCTGAAACCAAGTTCACTTCAACTATCTTTGTAGCTGCCAGTTATTATCAAATACTGGTCTAGCTTTTTCCACTTAATATGTGGCCCATCTAATTTTTACAGTTCAGTGAGATTCCACTGATGACAAAGGTGTCAATCTTGCAGTTCCTTTCCTATGCAGACTCTTTTTCTGTCTTTCAGCCTAGGTTTTCCCTTGCTACAAAGCAGTTACCTCAGCTTCTGAATTGATATCAAATATAGTGAAAAAATCATGTACTGCATTAGAGTCTTTTATCCCTCAGGTCAGATTTCTCTAAACTCTACTGAAGATCTTTCTTGGATCCATTATTTGAACTGGTGAATTTTACTATCCTTTCTCCTCTCAGATCTTGACCATGTCTTTATAAACCAAACGATTGGAAGATGAGGTCCCTCCACTCAGGGAACTGCATATTGTTCAGCAGAGTGGTTTTTATTCTTTACTTAATCTTACTGGTGTGTTTTCTGTAGGAATCTCCCTTGCTTCTCATGCGTTCCCCTCCACCATAGCTTTTGTGTTAGTTTAGAATCTGTGCTTGATCTGTTGCCAATTTAGTACAACTTCAAGGCAGACTTGCACACAGACAGTTACAATAAAAATTCTTTTTTTCTGTTCCAGCCACAAACCCATCATTTATGTATTCTGCTTATACTGAGCACCTTTCTAAATGTTCATCCACTGATTCGGGGCCTTCTGTCTTTTATTTTAAAAAGAGCAATTGTTTAACATTATTCCTTTTTTTGGCCCAACTTCTGGCTGATCACCCCTTATAAGAATTTTCATGACCATTTTTCTAGTTTCTTTATGATGGTCAATGAGCTTTAAGAATTGCCCCTTTTTTCTCTCATATCATTGGATTCAGATTTCATTTCTAAATCTCTGAATCTTCAGTAGTGAGAAATGAAAACCTTAATCACCTCGTGACCAAACTCCTGTCCCTGCCAGCCCACATTAAGGCATTCTCTAGTGTTAAGTAATTATCAAAGGCACAAGAAAAATGCCACTTTTCTATCAATAAACAAAGGACTTATTACTTACCTCTCCTCATGAATTCCTGTTACATTCTGAAAGAAATAGTTCATATAGCTACTAGATATAATGTCTATTCAATCATTTTGCCTGACCAGAACAAAGACCATTATTTTTTCTGGCTTGTGAAAAATGTTTCTTTCCTTGTTTTTGCTGCTGATTACTCTATCCAAAGAGAATGTCTGCTTCTCTGTCAAAGAGTAAAAAATGCTCATGCAAGGAACAAATAAACAGCACTTTTGTTTATGAAAATATGCCTCTGCCATTCTAGAGAGTTCTTTCCTAATATTGAGAAGTAATTTAGCGCAATCTTCTACTGAAAAATGCTATGCTCAGATTTTAGGCTGAATCCAGAATGATTGACACAGAACTCCAGGAACTGAGTGCTTTGGAGATATTGATCCAGACACAACAGTAAACAGCAAAATTGCAAGGTGCCATGCCTAAGTTCATGTGGAAGTTAAATCACAGATAAGAGTACAGTAAGCAGCCAGCTATAGAGAATGGAAAATTAAATTTATAATAATATTACTTTCTCTAATCCTCAGCTATGAAACATGATGCTCAGAATACTCTGATGCCCAGAGTGTTACAATACCTGTTTTCACATTCATGCTTCAGCAGAGAAGAAATCACTCCACCATGTCACTTCTATGCCAGAGAACAAGAAACACCAAGTATTCTGTTTTCAGAGAATCAGTGAGAAACCAGAACAGGTAGCTCAAGACCTGAGAGCATGGTCTGGAAATGTCATTCATGTGCAATCTGAAGCAAGCAATACGCTGCAGGATTAGTTTAACATTGAAGAAGGCTCTATGCAAAGACAAAAATAACATTAAAGGACAGTAATGTTATTCTGAATTTAGTTAGCCATGTTATGTAGCTGCCTGTTTACTGTATGCTTATATTGCCTTCTTTCCCTCTCTGTGGTATAACTTCCACATGATCTTAAATACAAGAGACTGGGCTGTAAAACAAAAAATATAATTGGTAAAAGTTATTTTTGGAGTCTTAAACACTTGGCCAAATATTAGCAGGAAACAATTCAAGACACATGACTCAGTAGTCCACCTGATTAGTCCATGGCATTAGATTTCATCATCATCAATTAAATCAGGTTCTTACAAAAAACAGTACTTGTGAGTATTGGATTTAATTTCCTTTTTCTTCAACAAAGGTGTGACTGTTTTAGAGACTGGAAAATAATAAAAAGTAGACTGTACATATTGTTTTGTTCCTCTTTTCCAAAACAATACTAAATTAGAAAGAATAAATAAGAGTCAAGCAAGAACCTGATCTAGAGATTTGTTCATGAATTTACTTTTTGAAGTATTAGAGAAATTTGTTTGAGGATGCTAGAGGTTTCCTTCAACTGTGTGTCTAAAGGAACGAAAATACTAAAAAAATCAACTAAGTACTCATTTACTTGACCAAACAAGCAACCCATTGAATTTAAACTAGAGTTTCACCAAATATACTAGTAATTGTCATTTTGGGTTCAGCAGCATTCTGAAGTGCCAGCAGCCCATATCAGAGGTCTTAGAAGAAACTGCTAGAACTTTGTCTGAGGCAATAACCTTGGAATACTCTACTTCTGCCCTCAATATACACACATATATATAAAGCTCCTTTCTCCTGCATGAAAAAAAGTGAGTAAGAGAACACATTGCATTTTAGCCTTCTCTGGGCACAAGAATTTCACCAAGTCCCCTCTCAGCCATCTTAGTTCCATAAAAGATCATAACAACAACAACAACNACAACAACAAAAAAAACCAAACAAAAAAACCAAAAAAAACCACCCAAAACCAAGAAACTACATCCTTACCGAATTCCTGACTCCCCCTTAAAAAAGAGAACATCTCAGTCAAATATTTGATAGCTCATCATGTTTTAGAATAAAGTGTTTTCTTCTCAGAGTCTCTTCCGCAAAATGTAGACATTCCTACACTGTCAGTAAACTGGTATTCCATTGTAATGAGAGGTTAGTTGTAGTTGTTTGCAGTCAGCTCCTTCTGTAATACTCTTAAGTCAATCAAGGGTCTTTCAGAAATACCAGACTTGAAGTTAGAACAAATATACTTAAAATATATACCTGACAGGTGCTATTGGCCTTGCTGCAACAATTCTACAACCTTTTTTAAATACTAGGTTAGGAAGTTATTTTGTAAAAAATAGAAAATTGAGAAAAGTGCAGTTACTTCTATATTGGGAAATATAATATGCTTCTGTTCATAGCTGCTTTCTGCCTTTTTGATTGAAATGATTCCCATCTTGAACACTTATGAATAATACAACTTTGTTAAAAAAAAAATCTCCTTCATACAGGCTGTTTCAGACCAATATTTCAGATTCATTTTCCCTGTTTAGCAAGTGAGTCTTTCAGATATATCAAAATGACACATTATTTGTGCCTCCATTCTGAAGGGAACTCTGATCTCTTGAAATTTAGAGGAAAAAAAATTCAGTGATTTGTAAATAAAAAAGAAAGAATCTGTTCTATGGAGAACTTCTTATTTTCAACAAAGGAACATGACAATGCTGATCTGGAGCTTCAATAACACCTAGAACAATGTAATGAATTCTGTGAGACAAGGCATCCAGGTCAGCAGGTTTCCAATCTTTACACAATTAGATAATTTAAATAAGGTTGATTTTGAAATTTCATCTGTGGTCATGAAGAAGATTCAAGCTTGTGTTTACCTCCCAGCCACAAATCTAACAAACTGGTTGTTTTTAAAAGAAAATCATAGATCAAGATGGATAATTGTAGTATATCTTGGTTTCAGAGCCTCTCCAGAACAGTTGCTGATGCATGCCCCTCTTGCTTGCAATAAACTCATACTCTACTTGTTCATCCATTTTCAATTTAAAGGCAGTGGTCTCCAAAAACCTCTCACAACTTTCACTGGAGCACAGGCAGACTTCAAGACCAGCTTCAAGTGCATTCTTCAAATTTCCCCGGTGCCATTGTTCCACACTCCGGCTTTATAGCTGCCCCTACCTTTCCAAAGCTGACCATGTGTAGAGCTCCAATCATTGCAATAATCTAGCAGTATCTTCATCCACCACTTCACACCTATCTGTCTGCAGATGGCCCAGCACCCTTGGGGCATCTGCAGACATTCTTACATGGCAGAATTAGAAGCAAAAGACATTGTTGCACACAGCCACAGAATTCTCTAGGATATCACCCTTCTGTTGTTTCTCAGCCTTCTTTCTGTATTTTCTCTCATTTCTTTTCAGATATCTTTTTTTTCCCCACAGCTACACTCATCACATCTTGTCTAAAGCTACAAACAAAGACAAAAGGGTCAGGCAAAAACACCATCTTGTATAAAAACAATTTTTTATTTCCACATGAAAACAAAGTCTATTTTACTTACTTCTTTGAAAAGGTATTAAGTTTGAAATGTCCTTTGTTTAGCCTCCCAGACATAGTCCAAGTGTGAATGGTTTTGCTATTATAGACATTTTCATGTTACACATGAAAGAGTTTTCTCTCTTAATTCCCTCCCTGAGAAAAGTATGAGAATTTGATGATGGTGGAAGGAATACAAAGCCCACTGTGAGCAATGGCAAGAACTAAAATAGATGCACAGATGCCTTAAGTTCAGCTTAGTAAGTGCACATTGAATCCAAGATTATGGTTTAACACGGTAAGTACTAACGCCCACTAAAACTCTAAGTAAAAATGAGGTTTACTTAGAATTCAGCTCACATTACTCAGTTATTTCATTAGTCATCCAATTTTGACACAGCCATTGTAGGTAATGTGTAAAAAGAAGTCTAACCTTTTTGGTGAAAAGCAAGATGAATTCAGAAAATAAAGTGTAAAATATATGGAAGGCGATACATAAACACAGGTTAAATCCTCCCTAAATTCCCTTACATAGGTTATAGTCATCACTGTTCTCACCAATGCTTGAGCCAGTACTGCATTTCAGAAGACCTTATACAAATGATTATGGGTGACAAAATCTATCTCACAATGATTCCATTGTTAACAACTTACAATACAAAAAATTACATCTGTTAGCAAAGTATTTCTTCAGCACTTTATTAAACCAATCCTGGGCGATACAGTACAAACGTCTTTATTGTGTGATTTGCCCTTTGTGTCAAATTCCTGCCAAAATTCCCCAGCACATTTGGTGTTTTGACATGAGTTACAGAAACATGTCTGGATTATGTAACTCTTCTGTCTCAAGAACCATGGAAAAAAATAATGTGTAACATGTTTTCTTGAAAGAACATGGTCTAGATAGTAAATTTCATCTTTGACATACTGATAGCCCATGTAGCCAGAGATTAATTTCTAACTTTAGGACATGCTAATTCCACAAGGATTAGTCAAACCAAAAGGTTCAATACTCACAAAGTGAGCTCTCTCCAATGAACTGCGCACCACCTCAGTTCAATATATTGATGTATCACCTACAAGTCAGGTGATATCACTTTTGAACTCCAAAACTAGATTTAGAGCTTTGAAACCTGAAATCAAATACTCTCTAGTAAAAAAGTTAAAACAATTGTTCTCATTAATGAAAAACATGGGGTTTTCAAATTGGAAACACCTTCAGCAACTACCAACTATACTTTCTATCAGGAAAATAGAAGGCAAATATTGTAACACTTCAAGTCCTGTTTAAACTTGGTTTGTCATTAACGTGTCAGATGAACTTTGGTTTTGACACACAGAGAATCTCTTTTCCCTAAAAAAACACCCCAAATTAAAAAACAAAAAACAAAAAAACAAACAACCTGCCAAAGTAAAATGGCTTAGAAAGCTAAAACCATTTTCATTGCAATCAAAATCATTCATGGAAAAAGAAGAAAGATTGATTTTTAACCACACATGTAAAACAGAAAGGAACAACAAGGCTAATTCTAAGCAGGCAAGCTAATTTTTCACTTTTGAATGTCTCATCTGCTTCTTTATTATAGCTCCCATAGTCTCAAATACTCACTATACTAATCCTGGTCACTGGACACCATGGTGTAGGTGCTACAGATATTTTTCAGTGTGTTCATTTCCTGCCATGATTTTGTGTCAGAGCGTTTTTGACACCTCTCACCAAGCTGTGCCTTACAAGACAAACTCGTCAGCATTCCAGCAGGCAAAATTTCATCCTACTTTACTGACAATGAGAAATGCTACTGTTTTGTAGCTGACAAACTAAGCTTTGGTTTGTAGCTTTGAGTAATATTTCTCCCTCTCGAAAACGTCAATTCCCAATTTCCTAGCAAAATAAACACCTCCTCTAGGCATAGAAAGGTCCAAGAAAACAACACAGCTATAATTTTCAGGAAGAACTATGGGTCACAATTCGTACATACTTCCAAACATAATATGTTTGGAACAACAAAAGCTCTCTTATTGACTTCAGGCATTAAAAAAGCAGCCTCAGAATAGACTATTCATTGTTATTATTAACAGGTAATTCTGAAGTCATCGTTACTATTAATTCCTTCTTTTTAAACATTGGGAAGCACACTCACAATTAACTTTCACTATGCTCATTAAACTTCCTATCCAACAGGCCCTGAGGACAAAAGCTCCTCTTACTGTACCTTACAAAAGGTATTATATTACTGCAGTGTAGCACATATTGTGCAATATCTGTGTAATATATTGACATATAAGAGTGTGTGTTGTTTCACACCGTAAAACAGAATTTTCTGTACAAAGATTTCTGAAATTGAGGTATATAGACAGACACATCCAAGTAAATTCTAAGGCTGAGATTTTGCAGTGAGATCATCTGATGTATGTTAACATAATTATCGAGTGTCTCTCAGAGTTAACCATCTTACTTGAGCTTCAGGACACTAAAGAAGCTTCTTTGCCCTTCGCAACAACATCCGCAAAATGACAATACGATGTGTATTGTGCCTCTCAAGAGTCCATGAACTGAGACTTCTGTCTTGACTGGCCTGAGAATACTTCAACCAAAAACACTGTACAAACAGCTGTATGACACCTCAAAGCACAAGCTGACGTCAGAAAACTTGTATATTCAAATAAAGTTTTGATCACAATAGAAGTAGTTTTCCTATTCTGTTGAAGTACATTGCTTTCAAGAAGATTGTGATTCGTGTTTGATACATGTCACTATCAGATCACGTGGTAAAATGAGAAAGGAGAAAACAGAATGTCTAAAAAAACCTCATAAAATATCTTTAACCATGGAACCATATCATGCTGTATTTTTCTTTGGAAGAACATCATTCCTTCACATCAAAAATTACAAACATAAAAAAGATAATAAACAGGCAACATTTTTCTTCTATTCTCCCTCCTACCCACCACCATCCAGTAAGACTCTATTACACCAGGTAACGTATTCCAACCACCATCTAGCATCAACCTGCTTCCAGATGCAGCATCACCAGTCTGTATTAATTTTACCTATTATTTACTTCATCTCCACCCTCACCCAAGCTCAGCATAGATACTCAGACCTGGAGCCCTCACTTTTGAAGGTCATTTGAGAATCCATGCTTGACCTAGAGCAAAGGAGAAGTCTTTCTGACTCATCTGTGTACCTTCGTGCCCAGAGCTGGTCTCCTGCACTCAGTGTTCGAGGCTTTAGCGACAGAGTTTCAAATTGCACATAAGTCTCTTTTGCAAGTTCAGCTTCCTTTGCAGACTTTGGTTTCAAATGAAGTTTTAAAACTTTGTAGAGTAAGAAAAATATCAAAGGTAAAACAACCACGCATGCTGCACTGCTGGCCACTATCAGAATAGAAAACTCAGAGCTGCTTTCATCATTTAACCCATCAGTGGAGAAAACAACACACTGCTCTTTTGTAGGTGGCACACCTTTGGGTGACACACATGCCATATATTGAGTACTAGGTTGCAAACCATCGATCGTGACTTTGTTTTTGTTAGAATCGGTGCTGAGAGGCAACATATCTTTCTCGCCATACTTGGAGTATAACACAGTCACAGCAGAATTGCCTGTGGCATTGACAGTTTTCCAAGTTAAGGTCACTCTTTCATCAGTTTCACTGATCACTCTTAGGTTCTTCACAGTAACATTTTGCTCAGCCACACCTGCTGTATTCAATGAAGTATCCTCACCTTTCTTGCTTAAATCTCCAATCTGCTTTTTGTTTCCATTTGTCACTGCCTTTGAAACTTTCTTTCCATCTAACATGAGCCTGGATTGCCTTCTGTCAGTAAATGTCATGCCGGTGGATCTTTCAGTGCTAACCAGAGCTGTGCTGGTCGGTGTGGTGGGAATAGGCGTGGTTGTCCTCTCAGGTTCCTGCTTGGATTCCTCCTGAGTTGTATTCTGCCTCTCAGCCTCTGGCTTCCTCCCATACTTCTGTGGTGACACAGTTGTAGTAACTACACCAACCACTGTGACAGTCACAGCAGCTTCTGACATTCCTGCCAAGTTCTTGGCTTTACATCTGTATTCTCCTGCGTCCTTGTATGAAATTCCTGTCAAGCTCATTATGGACCATCTGACACCCTCTCCAGGAGTTTCTTGAATTACTATGGGGAAATGCAAAGAGTAAAACATTATGAATGGGAAGTAAAGAGGAAGTAAACATTATTAAACGCCTTCCCTTTCTGCCAGAAGGAATCACATATATGATAATTTTAAAAATTAAACACAAGCAGTCAAAAAAACACAACAACAAAAAAAACCAAAACCAAACCAAATTTCCAAAACAAACTATGGATTTCACAGCCATAATCTATTATTAAATAGAAGTGCTCAGCATAGGTCAAAATGGAAATAAATGTCTGGAGTAATTAGAGTATAGTTTGCAGTTTCACTAAGAAAAACAAAACCACATAAAGTGAAACGAAATGTCTTAAAGCTGCTGTTGACTCTTAAATACTTCCTGTAACACCATGCTATCCATTGAAAATGCTATTGGAAATAACCTTTGTCCTAAGATACTTCAGTTCTCTCATCTTCATCAGACCTATGATAACTGCTAACTACTTGGCATTAGCAAGTAGCATTTTTTACATTTAAGTTACTACATAATTATCTGTCATAGCAGCTAGAATGATGTCAGACAATTATAGCCTTGCATCATTTGCACACAGAAAACATGAATTTGGAAAATTTTGTGTTTACAATGCTGAGTTTTAAGTCATTCAGTTATGGCCTCACTGGCTTTTTTAACATGAACATTTTCAAACAGAGGTTCCAGCAAAAAATTCTCCTTTCTAGCACATTCTAGCTTCTGAGTTAGGGTCCAACTAACTCAAACTCCATTTTCCTTTATTCTTGCCCCACTTCATTCATTTCCCCCTTCTACACACATTGTTTTTGTAACAGACTACACCCAGAATGAAAACAGTCTCTTAAGACCGAGCACTAGACAGAGAATTTCATAACAGCTGTTGCACAGATACAATTGCCAGCTTGACACAGTATGTGGTCCATTGTTACTCATTACAATGATCTTGAAGCGCAAGCAACCCACTAATATTTTGTTCTCTCATTTCCTATAAAAGAGCAGTGATACCTGTATAGTTCACTGGATTATTGTCTGACCTATTCCAAGTGAGCTGTGGTGTTGGGTACCCCGTGGCGTCACAGCGTAGCAGGACATTGCTGCCCAGCGGAGAGGTGATTTTTGTTGCTGAAGTCATCACAGATGGTTTAAGACACTGCTCTAACTCAGCTCTCTGGAACAAGATTCCTGCCAGGCTCTCAGGTCCACTGCATGAAACCAATGGATCAAGAAGTACAACAGAGGTGTCCACAATTTTGGAAAATTCAATTAGCTTTGAAATGCGACAGTCACAAAACCATGGGTTGTCCTGAAAACCTGAGGCAAGGAGGGAAGCAGGGAAAGAAAAAAAAATGTTGTCAGTCAACATATGGATATTGTGATTACAGTATGACACATGACTACCACCAAATACAACCAAGGACAACTCTGGACCTATTCTGAGTTAATTTTTTCTCTTTCAACTTGTATTTTTTTGTTCAGCTGATTGGTGGGGGAATATTTTCAGAGGTTAGGGAGAACAGTATGAATGCTTATTAAGCTAAACTTCTTCTTCACAGAAGTTTACAGAGGCATAGTGATGTGCTGGTATTACCTGTGCTTAACTTTGCTGTTTATCTACCACATTTAAAACCACTTTGAAAAGATGTCTTAAGACTGATGATACATTTTCACCTGCCTGTGCCTCCCGGAAAGACAGCTTCTCAGGGCTATTGCTTCATGTCACTCTCCACTGCTTAGTCCTTCTATGGGCTCTTACAGCTTGACCTTCCCTGACCCTTTTTTCAATGCTTGAGGAGAACATGATGATTTAAGGGTTTAGAGCTTACACCAACATCTCTTCCCCTTGAGAAAAAGGGATAAAGGCTAAGGAGAAAAAGCCTTAGACCAACAAAATTTTTATCTGGCTCTGAACTATACCAATACTGTTAGAAGCTGACTTCACTACAGCCTCTGAAATATATTTAAGAAGAATAGCAGAAGAGTAGAAAATAGGAAGGACCACAAAACACTGTAATTACCACAATACTTTTACGATAGCACACAAGAACCCCATCTCTCTTCTGTCAGAGCCAATAACATTTGCTTCTTTGTTCCAGTCTATGAATTAGAAGCTTTTCCATCTTTGTGAACTTATGACGTTGGAAGAGAATAGCCATTTCTGAGGAATATCAGTCAAAATCCTCAGCTGGTATTGACTACTCCACTACGTTGACTTTCATAGAGCAACAGTGGCTTCACCAGGTAAAATACAACACAGCACATCACTCAGGAGTTCAAGGATTTTCTTACTGGACATACACTTTTGAATATGCCTTTCTCATTTTCTCCAAGTACTACTAATAAACAAAACTTATGGTCTGAAATAAGGGATAGTATGCAAGGATCCCTCACTACTGAATTTACTGATCAGTACAATAAACAATCATATAAGTCAAACCAGTATTGAAAGAATAAAAAGCCCTAAACACCTGCAAATATTTTTCAGATTGTATGGTTAAGAATTATCAAAACAGCTATTGGAAAAATGATGGGTTGTTCTGGAAAAAAACCTGCAGATGAAAGAATACATAAATAATTAACTACTTCTTCCTTTTATCACCAGACTAAGATTAGGTTATTTTAAGAGCAATGGTAGTGATTGGTTAAAACTGCAGTAAACCCCAATTAATCCCTGCTCTTTAAAACAAGACTTGACCTGAAGAGATTCTGTGACTTTGACATCACAATCCAATTTCACCCCTCCCAGACAGGAGAGATTTTACATCTATTCACTACTTATTGTTTGCGGGACCAGAGAAGGAGAAGTCAAAGGAAAGTGTATCAGAAACTGCTTTTCTTCAAAAAAATCTCAAAAACATAAACATTTCACCTGTGAACTTCACACATATATTCATAAGGAGAAAAGATACTATCCAAGCACTATCTAGGCACATCAACAGCTTATGCTTATAAAATTATCACGTCCAACTGCTAACCAAGCATTGCCAAGTCCAGCACTAAACCATGACCCTGAGTGCCACATTTACATGTCTTTTAAATACCTCCAGGAATGGTGCCTCCACCACTTCCCTGAGCCCCCTTTTAGTGAAGGAACTTTTCCTAATATATATACACCTACACAGCTTTCATATCCTCCCAGTGTCCTGAAGGAAAACCAAAGTCATTATAATAGGTATCAGAAATTGACAAAATAAAAGGAATGATGAAGCAACAATGAACAGCCCTTAGATTGGATGACTGTTTAGCCCAGCCTGGGACACAGGTTTGACCATCTGAGTGTAGGGCAAAGCAAGAATTCTGTCAGTCAGCCACCTCATCTTCCCCATCCATCATGCTTCCTGATGAAACGGCCTAAAGGAGCAGGACTTATTCAAATATATATAATAAATACAGCTACATGAGTTCCTTTCTTGCCCCCACAGCACAGCCCCTCAGTTCATCCTTGTCAATATCTGACAGTATTCACATTATTTCTAGCCATTGTAAATCACCAAGTTATGTAAATTCCCATAATTGAAAGATGAAAGCACAATTGACTTGGAAGCAAGATAAAACACTGAATTTCATTATACTTCAGTTAGTGTTGAAGAGAACAGAAATGTGAATGTAAACCTAGTTTCCAAACTACAAGAGGCATTTTGAACTTTAACAGCTTGTGCTGACAATATGTTAGAAGTGAGAACAAACACATGAAAGAATAAAGAAAATGTTAAAAAGGGAGAGAAAATAAGAAAATGGAAAATATTAGGGAGTTTTAATAAAAGGAATAATTTCTTAAGAAGCAAAAATTAAAATAATGATAAATCTCTGATGGCACATGTATCTGAGGAAACAGAATGTCATTATAAACCCTGGAGTCTTTTGTAGAAATATCAAGGCATTGTTGAGCTGAGAAAGAAATACAAGCCAAGGCAAAACAAACATTGATAAATATTCATGCACTGCAATATACCAATGCTGTGTTATTTTAATATTAATTATAAATTAATTAGTTATAAATTGCTCTAAACCCCTTTATTCTAGATTTAGCATATTTTATATTTACTCTCACACATTTATATGTATGCTTGCACGTACAATGGCAAACTTATGTATATTTGTGTCTGTCCATGCACATTTTTGTAGAATTCTCAGTAAGCACGGCTTCGCTGGGCTGTGTCAATATGGACTTTAGCTATGAGCAAAATTTCCTTTGTAAATCAGTAACCAGACTCAGACTATAACTTGTGTAACACACTGATTTTCAGTTACTGCAAAACAGCAAGATAAAAAATATTCAAGTTTTACGCTGATAGAAATATTCACTGCAGCTTGGGCCAGCCTAGTCCAGGCTCTTTCCAACTGAACCTACACGTTTTGATCCATGGTTCATGGATCAAACAGTAAATTCCCTATTCAACATTGTGTCACAGCATTTTCACCACATGGAAATTGCTAAGAGAGTAGTTTCAGGAAAAGCAATATCTACCCCATGACTCAGCATAACAGGTGGGAGCCTCATGGAGCTGCAGTATTCCAAATTTCTGGCACCTCTGCATGCAACAGAGGTAAGATCTCAACTGCCACTCTGTCAAATACTGGACTCATCTATTCCTCTCAGTGACTCACTAGAGTCCACCATATGGAAAATCCTACTGCCATCATACCTGCCAGAAATGTAAATCTCTGTATAGCAGCCAGTGCTGAAATTTAGTTGTGATTTGGATCAAAGTATCAGGCTATGGCTCCAGAGATAACCAAGAGGGCCAGATGAATTCACACACTGGTCCCCCAATCATTTGCACTGTTTAATTTTCAGCTCACTCCACAGCCTTGTTTTGAGCTGCTCCAAAGGGCACTTTCCAAGACAAAGCCAGACATTAGTCCAGGGACAGTTGGCACTCCAGGGGTTGTTCCCTGAAAGGGATGGATGAGACCACACTAAGGGTGACTCTCTATCCTGTTGCGTCCTCCAAAGCAAGTGCAGGAGGTTTGTACCTCCAAACTATTCTGCATGTCTGTCAGCCCTTCAGGCATACAACATACCCCTGCTATTTCATACTCCAAAAGCACAGATGAATGATTTCCAATGTAATTCTCACATGATTTCAGGCAGGTTAGACTAAAGGAAAAACACCCCCATTCCCAGAGTTACATTTGAGAGTCACTGCAGCATCCTGTAGAGCCTGCAGAGAACCAAGGGCTAAATCTTACAAAGTGTGGAACAGACAGTCAGCTTTAAAAAGAGCTGGCCGTAAGCTGTGCGGATGAGAGCCAGAGTGAGCCACTTGGCTAAAGGGCCAGGAATCATTCCCTAACCCTCTTTCATTTACCGTAGTGCACATACAGAGGAACATCATACAGTGGGAAATAGTTAAAAACCCCACACCTCTTTGTACAGAGATGAGGTACTGGAAAAAAGAGATGCTAACATGCAAGTCCTCTGGCAAAAGTAGCGTTTTGCCAGAGTAGCCTCCAAGAGTCCTTGAAGTAAACATGGGGAACCTGAACTTTCTCATATGAGCAACCATCTTGATGCTCAGTCAAGACACCAAAAATAAAATTGCCTCCTGGTGTTAAAAATACATTTGTATAAACATATGAGTTTAGGGTCTTGCTGGTTTTGATTTTGCTAATTACATGCACATGACAATCTTGGTTTGCCAGAACCAGGAGAGAAGACAGCTCAAGCCTCAGCTGATTACACTAATTAAAATCTGACTGCTGTTTTCCTGACTAGACAAAACCAGCATTTATTTACTCTGGGTTCCAGCTTCCAGCAGAGTTCTGGCTGCAGTGATGGTCCCATGCAGGTAACAGGTCAGGCTGAATGCTCCCACAGAGAGTGGCTGGAGCACATAGGTCACTCTTCAGCATCAAAGCGTGCAGCTGTGGGCATCACATTATCACATTTTAAGAAAAACATTTTTTTAAGCCTAATGGTGTCCAAAGGGAAACAGTAACTATGGTAGAAAATTTAAAAAAAAAAAAACCAACCCACACAGGGGGGGAAAAAAAAGCCAAACTAAAAAACCCAGCAAAACCAAACCAGAGCAAAGAAACCAATTCAAAAAAAAACCAAACAAATGAAAAAATCCACAAAACCCTTCACATTATATTAGAAGCTGGTGAAAGAAATGATGTGGTTAGTTAGGATGGCACACAGGAAAGGAAAACCTATGCAAGATTAATACAAGAGATGGTGATTAGATTTTCTGTATGCCCATGCCCTGCAGGACAAGATGTAATCAGCTTAGTTTACAGTAAGGGAGATTGAGGTTAGATATTAGGAGAAACTTTCTCACTACCCTGATAGATAAGCACTGGCGGAGGTTACCAGGGAAGGCTCTGGGGTGGTCTGGCCACAGGCTTTAAGAACAGCACTGACTAGTCAGTCAGAATGGCTCAGCTCCTCTGGATCTGTATCCCAGCAGGCTAGGTCTTTCCTGACCACATATCTCTGTGATCCCTATCTGTAGCTCAGAGGAGGAGGAGAATATCTAAAGATGCACTTCTTTCTCAGGCTCCAGCAAGCCCAGTAGAGAAAGGAGGGCCATCAGAAAGGAAGCAGTAATACTCAGTGGAGTCTAAAAAAACTTATCAAAATAACCCATGACATAAAGAGCATTGCACTTTCTAATCTCCAGAGAAAAGGGATGTTTTCTTGATCACTATAGAGTTTCTTATGTAGCATGCACTGTCTGTCTACACTGGGATATACTCACCAGAAAACTATGATGTCAATGAAAAAAAAATTCAGCTAATTCATTCACAGCTTAGCAAAGGTAAATTTACTCACTATAACACAAGGAAAGTACTACCTGGCATTTTGTATTCTCAGGTGCAAATCTATAAGGCTGCACAGAGCCTCCCTTAGCACCTAACAGCAAAAAGAAAAAGAGAAGCAAGGTTCTGTTTAAACCCAGTGGGTGTTCCTCTCTAGAGACCTGTGTTAAAACCCAGCTGTATTTCCCAACAGAAAATGGTCCAAAGGTCACATCCCAAGCCTTCAAAGAACTCAGTGCTGGCACCAGAGGGTTTGCCAGGACTACAGGAGGCTGGAAAAGCGCCTGCACCAAGGAAGCCTGCAGAGTTAAAAAGAGATAAGAGTGTGTGAAGACTTTTTTGTGTTTTTTTCATGTTGGGGGTTATTTTTTTTTCTTAGTTCCTTTTGGTTTTTTTTTGAATTGGTGAGGGCTATATAAGACAAGGAAACCAATTAATCTCTGGGACTCCCACATGAGATCATGAAGATTAGATCTAGCGCTTTACAGTTTCCTGTAGTCTTCAGTGTGGGGACAGGGAAAGGAGTACTGAGGTGGACTTACTTTTACAGCTTTTACTCCTTTTTTTTTTTTTAAGTCTGAATAAACTAAAACCATTCAATGATGCAAGCCTACAGTTATCATGCTTATGAAGCCATCCAGCCTACTTGCATCTATTAAGTTACTTATATAAAATATGATCAGAATGAGAGTTTCAAGCTGCAGCTTCTGCTGTGAAACAAAGCAGCTGAACAAATGGACACTGAATACTGGGGGTTTAGATCAAGAAATTGGAAATATTGGGCAGTACAATGCAGGACAGGTCTTTACCAGGGCTTATAGAATTACTGCAGTAGAGACAGCCTTCCACCTGCTGCAGTACAAACACATCAAAATATGCAATTATATGTAAACAGTGATAGAAAAGAACAGTATTGATAGAACAGTTCCTGTCTAAGACTGGAGAAAGGGGTTACCCTGGTAAGACTAGGATGTGGGGATAAATGTGTCAGATAAAGCACAGTGCCACAAAGAGAACTGATCCTAGAGAAGGAGATCAAATTATGAAAAAAATCAGTGTCTGACCAAATTATTCTTAAATACTTACCTTAAACACTATAAAAAGTACCATGGATAGGGACCAGGCTCCTATTCTCTCTCATATTCAATATGTAAATTGCAAAAAACTTCAGGATAATCAGACAGCTTTAGAGTAATGCAAGATCAGCAGACATCCCAGGAGACCAGAGCTGCCCTGTTTTGAGCCACCAACATTATCTGCAGCATGGTGTCACAGGACAGGCTTTATATGACCATCAGCTCTAGCTGCTTACTTGGCTTGGGAGCCTCTGGAAAAAGGAGTTGAAAATGGACACGCTTACAGTTGCAAACACATACAAAGATGAGGGAAATGTCACCAGAAACACAATGTAAGTCCTGTATTTATATAGCTATCGAATGCCCTGTATTTCTGCACACTGGATTCTCATAGCTTTTACTTCAGTTTTACTTCAGCTTTGAGGTAACAACACACATGGAGGTCACTATCTTTATTTTATGGTTTTCTGTTACCAGTAGAAAATAAATAAATAAATGACCACAGAGCAAAACACAAGAGAGGCCTGGGTAAAACCCCCTCTCCTGAATCCTAGGCTAGTCCCCTAACTGCTCTCACTTGCAATTTAATGTTCAAGTATATTTTAGTAAGGAATGAGACAGCCTGTTCAACATACCCAAGATTACTCTCTGTGTCACCAGAATGTCTGTGTTCTTGGACACGATAGCTCCTGAGAAGGGGGGCCAGATGTCCATGAGGTCTGAGGGCAAGGTGGTCAGCTTGTTGCTGGATAGGTCCAGGTAGGTGAGGTTTCTCAGGTAGCGGCCAGCATCAGCGGGAATGCTGGTCACCTTGTTGTTGTGAAGATCAAGAGTCCGTAAGTTGGGCATCTCTGCCAGGGATTCCCAAGGGAAAGTTGAAAGCAGATTACCATCCAGCCTCAGCTCATGCAGTTGTTTCAAGTTATAGAAGCTGCTGATATCAATGTTGGCTACGCAGTTGTAAGTGACCCACAGGTATTTGAGATCTACCAGGTAGTAAAAGGCTTCAGTTGGAATCCTTCGTATGACAGTTTTCTCTATACGAAGTTTTACAGTATCCACAGGAACATTCACAGGGATCTCATACATGTCAGGGTCATTACAGAGTACAGACCTAGCAACAGCGAGGAAAAAACAAAAAAAACAGAAGGAGAAAGACATATTTGCATTTATTTATCAGAAATTTGAATTTCAGATTTAAATGCAAATGCTGTAACCTTCTGCAACACTATCAACCAGAACAAAGAACATGGAAATCAAGAACAGTCCTCTGCATTTAAAATTCCACAAACATGAAGTCTCTAAAGACTAAAAGAGCACAAACCTTTATTGCTTAATGCTTTATTCTAAAGTACGTAAGCACCACCCTTTGTCCACCACTCACTCTACTGACAACTGAAAGACAGAAGCCATCGTACAAGGAATAATACATATAGGTATCTATCTCAAGTGGGAAGTACATGCCCCCTTATTAAAATTATTAAAATTAAAAATCAATATTACTAATCCCTAATTCTTCTGTATTATGAAGATTCAAAGTATTTTCTATACTTACCTCTCAGAATAGGCTGAAAATTGAAAATATACCAAAGAAAATTCAGTAAAGAAGAGCTTTCTAACCCTCTTTTTGATGTCTATGTACAAATTACTTGCTTTATAGAGATGAAAAGAACTTTCTGCTCCCAAAGATTTCAGGGAAATGGGATTTCTCAGCATTTTCAGTTATTTTATTTCAGGAAACAATTTCTTTGGGGTATATTGTTTGCACATACTAGCTTGAAGATTCCCCTGCCTTCAGTAAGTCTATCCTTAATTTTCTGCCCCTTTTCTCTAGATTATTTCTCTATTTTATTTTTTCCTCATGCAGCTTTATACCAGATAGGCTGTGACAATAAATACCAATGACAAAGAGTATCTCCTAAAATTGACATGACAATACCAGGTCACCACATTTCAAATTAACCTCCTTACTATCAAAAAATTACACTATTTACTGCAGATTAAAAAAATAAGAACCTACTGTATTTATTTAAACCAGAATCACCTTACACTTGTTAACTAGTTTGAAGAGATAGAAAGGACATTGCAATAGTATGAATGTCACGGAGGAGAAAGAAATTGCCTCCTGCAAAAAATTAAGATTTAGAGTAGCTATTTGCTAAGTACAAAGCCATAATCACCATCTGCTCCTGTTCAGGAATGCTACTAGCCATAGAATGCTAATGTAAAATATACCTTCATTGCACCTATGCTAGAAATAATAGCAATGTCTGAAAATGAAAAAAATAGCAATGTCTGAAAATCTCCAATTTCTTCAACCCTTTTCCTTATAAATTTCCCTATATAACAAATAATAAAATATATACCTTGTTCCAGTGCCATCACTCCTGCCATGGTAAACACAAGTGCATTGTGAAGGACAAAAGCCATGAACTTCAAAAAAACTCATTAGGAGGTAGAAGCAAATAAACAGATACATGGCTTCCTCCCAGAAGAACTGACATGAAGAAATGTGAAAGCTTTATTCCCAAGCACTCAAGTGCAGTGTGCTACAAATGTGAATGTAGCCATCCATTTAGTAACAGCAGATTACAACAGATTAGCCGAGATCTGCAGTTGCTTGACCTTCAAATGTATCCTGAATGGCATCAGTTAAACCAGCTCGTTCTTTACTCTGTCAGAACACACTCTGCTTCAAATCACATCCAACCGTGTTCCAAGGTTGTTTTAATATGTAGATTGTAAAGTTAGTGTAATAAACACTAACAGTGTAATAAAATACCTCTTTTCTTCTTCTAAGAGGCAGTGCATATATTATGCTGTCTATAAGGCGTTCCAAGGTTCCTGAAGGAAATCTAGTACACCGTGAGGATATTGCATGGCATTTTCTTTAATACTGAAAATGGCAAATTAATAGGAAGCCTAGATTCCAGAGCTTTTAAAAAATCCCGTAAAAACAGAGTTTTGCCAAAAATACACATATACTTTAAATAAGTTTTACACTGCAAAGCCAAACTGCATATGTGTACACACATAATATTTGAAGCTAAATCTATAGTCGTCTTTTTCACCCGTAAGAAATCCATTGCTCATACTGACAAAGGTATTTCTTGAAAATTAAACATCAGACCTATATAAATATAAGATTGACTTAAAAGTGATGAGAAATTACCATAAATATTTACTCAGTTTTATGTGCCTCCCAAGTGTGAAGCTTTAGGGTACATTTTGTCACATTTTCAGGATTTGCTGTTCAGTCACAGCACTAGAAACATGCTACGTACAAAACAATAGCTGTTGTTACTACAAATTAATTTGGTTCTGCCAGTCAAATTTTAAAAAATACTTTAAATATGCTGAAATTCCTTCAAAATCCTAAAACCTAATACAAGATTCTATGGGGTCAGTGTAGATATTTTGACACCCTAACATATTCACAGAAACAGAACTTTGCAAAGCATATCAGCATGACACTTGGCATGGACATACATAGCCATAGGGAGTACCCAGAATATTTGGAGTCTGGAAAACTTTCAAGTGAAGCTGGTGCAAAATATTTCATGAAAGGAACTAATACATATGAAAAATCCTGGGTTATTGAACCTAAGAACTTTGCACTTCTGTCTTTCCTGGCCCCTCTGTCACCTTGTCTAACTCTGTAAGAGTCACAGTGGCCACTTTGCAACCCTTTTTTGTTTGGGACTGACATATTGGACCAATAAACCTCACTCAAAACCTAAAGTTTTGGCAGGTTTTGTCTCCTTAACTTCTCTAAAAAGATTACTGTGACTAACAAAAAAACAGCTAGCTGGGAAAGATTATTATTCAAAAAGAAATTGTCCGAAAGATTAATGAACTTGAACACAGATTTCACTCCTTTCCATGTAACTTATGCAGGCAAACGACTGGAGTTCTGGGATGTCAATGCACTTTGAGATACACTCATGGGCAAGGCATTGTTTATGGTTATCTCTTGTCTTGTCTGACATCGCACCATTGCCAGGATTGCTCTCCGAAACCTGCAAAGGGCAATAAAGGGAACACAGAAAGGTCATTAGTTCTGTTCACCTAGGCAGAGATCACAGGCTCTGCTTGAAGGTTGTTAGCAGAAACACGAAGAACACCTCTTTGCAAAACACTGTCCTCAGTCAGAGGCACTGGCTTGATTAGAGCATGTGTTATGCTTGCTCAAATCAGAATAGGCTTAACCTATTTACTTTAAGGAAAAGGGTTAATCCATCCTAATCCATCAGAATATGATACATCCCAAATCAAACAAGAAAATCTACACAAGTACCATGTCACTAAAACGCACACACTTTGGCCACAGTCATTAAAACCAGTCTACTGATGCAACCCAAATTCAATCCATACTCAATCCCCTAAAGAAAACTCAAATGGGACTTTCAAAAGCTATGTTAATATGTTCTCAAAACTATGTATCAATTCAGGATGTTGTAATGATCATCATAACAATTTATTTTAGGCTTTCCTGTCCAAAAGGTATCTTCAGTAAATTAACTGTAGCATACTCTTTGCTCTTCACTAATCAGCTTGCCATATTTTACAGGTGATCCTTCTATACTCAGATGATATGCTAAATTCATGGAATAGACTGGTAGTAATTTCAGAACACTTACTTTTTGTTTGCAATGACATAAATGCAGGGATTATAGAATGTGGAAGATTTTGCGAAGAGAGGAGCTATGATGGCCATTGCAGGAGAAATTTTCTTTGGGTCTCCAAAGGAAGACCACAAACACACAATAGAATATGGAGACCATGCCACCAAGAACATTATAATCATCACGACAGACATCTGTAAAATGAAAGGAATGGATACATAACCAGTATTACCTCAAGGTGAAGACCTCACAACAAAATCTCATAACAAAAGCACATGCACCTAGGTGAAAACAAAGCTATCCCGAATGAAATAATATATAAATAAGCATACCTGACACATTCTGTCAATTTATACTGAAATCTCACTTTGATGATTTAATAGCACACCTCAGTGCCATACGTTTGGCATGGTGTCATTTCATTACATACAATATTCCTTCAAAACCAGCACTACTCATTATGCTAAATCTGCCTATCACGAGTTTCAATTAACAGAGAGAGAGGACTTCGCACATGAATTATGAACCCCATAACAAGTCACTCTGGGATTCTATTACAAACAATAAATATGAACAGAGACAAGAAATTAAGTCAAATATTTAATCAGGCTGTTAATAAAAATGTTTCATAAGGCTTAATTATGGTACCATTAAATAAAAGAAAGTAAATGTTCTGGGACATACAGTTAAGGAACCCAGAAGTGTCTGCTTGTTTAATGAAGCATCATAGACATGTTCAAGTATGATACAGAGGAGTTATCTGAGCTGTCATGTCTTCTCTGCCTGCCTGCAGACAGAACAATCTGGGCTGGTTGGGGCTCATACCCCAGGACATGCCAGGCCACAGCCAGACCTGACAGTGACAAACTGGGGTTAGTAGAAGGTAGGAGAGGTTATCAACTGAGACAGACTTTTCTGGACAGATTTGTCAGGGACATGAATCAGTAGTGGAAACTGGAATGGAAATCTCAAATGAATCAAGAAGACAAAACAAGCTACCAGAAAACCAACCAAAACAATACCAAAATGTAAGAAAGAGCCCTTTCATTTAGAAGTTTGGTGCATAGAAAGCTTAGAGGATAATTTGCAAAAGCAGATAGTAGTCCAGTTCTAAAGAAGGATATTGCTTAACTCCAAAGCATTATTTTTTTCTCTTTTTGTGTCTTCAACTGCAAAATAGGAAAAACATTTTCTTCATAATGAGTCGAAATTTTTAACTGAGTCCTCAATTTCAAGTATTCTGAAAGTTCTTCACAAAAGTAAAACACTCAAATTACTCTTCCTAGGTAAAAATACTATTCTTCAGGACTTAACAATGAGAAAGTTTTCCAAAGAATGCAGTTTGCACTGATAAGTAATTCAAAAACATAGGTACATACTCTTCTGTCCAGTCCTCTCTCACTTTTTCATCACACCCAACCATAAATCACATCTTTACACAAAATCAAAGGAACTGGTGAACTTCAAGATTTCTCAAGGACTTTTATACATTAAAAGAATGTCAACCAGGCAAGATATATCATTTCATGCCATAACTCACATTTGCTACTGCTTACATAAGAGATAAGCTCAACGGACTGAAAAGAACAAGGGATTGGAATTACACAGCTCAGGAGCTGGAAATGCACTCTCATTCCTAGGCCAAGAGTTCAAGTGAGAGTTGACCAATTCATTTCAGACCAGACACATCTGTGAACCAAGCAGGAAGCCTAAGGACTCTGTAGACACAGAGCAAAAGTTGTCCTAGGGCACCTTGGAGGTACCATTTCTAGGTAATGACAGAGGAGAGAGGCAAAGAAAATTCACCATGTTCCCAGCCTTCAAAGCAGCTATTCATCTGGAAATGGTATTAGACCAAAAATAAAGAATCTAGTGTGTCAAGCTAAGAGTTTTTACCAAGGCTCAGATTCAGCTAATATTTAGTATAAAAGAAAAAGGGGAACATAGGAAACCTAAATGCTTTAAAAGGCTGCACCATCCCTTTGCCAGTAGGACTTTAATACAAAGAACATGCTTAAAACAAAAAATGCACTCATTTACCTTTGTCACATCTACTTGGTCAGACCAATCTATGTTAATGCTCTCCAAGCAGTTACTGCTAGCATATTGTTTCATTGTCCGGGAAACATTGTAATAACAGTAAAACATGACTGTTAAGGGTACAACAAAATTAACAGCAATTACACTCATTGTGTAGGAAATAAAGGACCTGATAAGACAGAAAAACAAAACAGAGTAACTTACAAATAGCCATCCAGGAAAAGTTACCAAAGAATTTGGTATTTTGATTTGATTATGACGTTTTGTAACAAGCTCTAAAATAATAAGGAAACTTTTCTTTAGCTGTTTGTTTTTAACAGAAACTACAAGTACTGAAGTTTTGAAGCATATCTCAACTCCTATGGGGTTTTCCTCTAGACTTGCTCTACGTATTTTCTATTGCTTTAAATTATTGTTAAAAATTTTGCTTCATACTTCAGAAAGAAGTTATACTCCTACAGTGGTGAATTAAACAATCTTAGACTTCAGTGAGCCAGCAAAAAATAAAAGGAAGTGTCAGGGGGAATCTTACGCATCATTTTTCCTCCAATTGACTGTGCACGTTGCTCCAGTGGGATCCGGAGCGTAGCTGGCCCAGCCTGCAGTAGGCATGGAGGACCAGAAGACTGCATTTATCCAAGCAGCAAGGATGAGAGCAGCATAGCTACGGGTGGTCATTCTTCTTCCTGCGGCCAAGCACAGACAGTCACAAACCCTTCTCGTCTGCTCCTTCTTTCCAGTGTCAAATTGGAGTGACAAGTGGCTTCCAAGGACATATGGCAAGCACATAATGAGTTCATAAAGACCCTTTTCCAAGGGCAGGCCTAAACACTGTAGCACACCTGTTTCATTCTGGTGACTGACATCTCAGTCTTTGCAGCCTTTAAAGCCACTTGAACATCATCACCCATTCCAACTCAGCATACAGGCAATACCTGATCCCAACCCCACACCAAAAGCTCATTATACAACACTGTGTTCAAGTACATCCTTGGAAGATTTCAGGGGAGGAATTTATTGTTACAGCACAGCTGTAACAGAGGAGAGAAAAACACTCAGAGTGGTGTTAACAGAACAACTGAGGCACACACCTGCTTGACAGAGGTCAAAACCTCACACAGCCTGAGGCATTTTGTGTGCTTCTCTGTATGGATGTGGCGCTCTAAAGACTGAGAATGGCCATAAAACCACAATTTATAAACACAGTAATGGCCTAATGATGAGTTTTTCACTTTAATGAGCAGCGTTCCAACAAGGTAACTTACAACCAGGTACTGTAGGTTCAAGCTCTGTCCACTGCTGTAACTATGGAGTCATTCATGAGAAAATGATACAATCAAATCAGAATTTTATTCCACCCAGCAGTGACTGAGTCTAGACCCTAAGTCAGTACCTATATCAGGCCTGCAGATGGTCAGGTAACGATCAACAGCAACAACAGTCAGCAAACCAATACTCGCCATCCCAAAAAAGATATTTAAGGCAGCATAGATCTGAAATTAAAACAAACAAACAAGAAAATAACTTCTGAGAAATCTTTCAAAGATATAAGCACAAATCTGTGTACTGGAATAACACAATTCAGCCAGAGTTCTCTTCCATAAACAAGGTCTTGAAGGTCTTAATTCAATGCAGGCTATTTGAAGGTGGCTCATTAAAAAGTAAACATTTCAAAAGCACCTGCTTGTGTGCACATTAGAAATCCTAAAGACAGCAGTCTCAAAATCAAAGAAACACTGTCCTTCAATCAGTAGATTTTCAAATTCAGAGTTTGGAGGAGTTTATTTCGTGTTTTCAAAATACGTTAAGGAAACCTGAGGAGCATTTGGACCATCAGAAAGAGTTACAGCTTTAGCAAATGTGAGGTTCTGAATCATCACTCTTCCATCTGATGATTTCACAGATAATGGTCCACTGATTTACACCCCTCAGGGTCCCTTTTTATATGTGTCAGATCTTTTGCACGGAGCAACACATGCTGCAATCCCAGCATGCTCCAAATGTATCCACCCCATCATCCCATGGGAAGCCTAACCAGGAATGAGGACTGGGAGAGCTGTATTACCACTGACCCCCCAGTAATTCAGAGCCCTGAGCCAGAGCACATGGCACCAGAAGTTATAACAGAACCACATGGCATTCAGCCATCTCGGATCACAGGATTCATTTGGTTTAGGTTGACATGAGTTGTGCTTCGAGTGGTCTAACTCAAATCAATGAGATCTCTCATCAATCTGAACACACTGCAAGTCAGTCCAGATCCAAATATTTTAAAAGTGAGGCTTCCTGGCAAACAATGACTGAATTTTGAGCATGAAGGTACTGTCTACTGAGGCAAGTGATGTCAGATTGTGATAAGCATCCATTATGTAAATGTCAAAAATGTTTGCCTCATGACACGTTTTCAGTATATGCCTTCACATTACTACTCATATTCCTGGGCACTTAAGCCCAGCAAGTCTATCAATAATGTAAATTAAAATCACAACACACAGTGAGCAAAGGCTGCCATCTCTCTGCTATGGGAGTATACGTTTTTCAGTCAGTCTATTCTTAAAAATAGACAGTTCTTAAAAGTAGGCTAAATCTTTAATGGAGACCAAAAGCCTTAGAGGCCTTCACTTTGGATATCCTA
This sequence comes from Cyanoderma ruficeps, assembly GCA_008694505.1. Taxonomy (NCBI): domain Eukaryota; kingdom Metazoa; phylum Chordata; class Aves; order Passeriformes; family Timaliidae; genus Cyanoderma; species Cyanoderma ruficeps. The sequence continues at coordinate 1,458,525 of VZDJ01007747.1, read as the reverse complement.
TTAGTCCCATCCAAAAAGGACATGCATTTGCCAAGCAGAACTCACCATGACCTGTTAAGCCCACCATCAAAACAGTAGCCACAATCAAAGTTTTCTAGCTATCAGCAAAATCATCAAATGTGCCTGTGCTGCTAAAACCATCTTCATTTCAGGATTTGATTTTGTAAGCCTTCTTAAAGCTATTTTAAAATGTCTAGTTGATAGATATAAGGTTGCACTTTAATGTTTTCAGATTGTAAATATAAGCCTAAAGTGAAATTCACACAAAATACCATCTCCAGAAATTGCTGACATCACAGAACATCAGCTTCAGGTCCAGAGTCAAATTCTGCATCTTTGCCTCATCTCTTAAAATAACACAAGGTAGAGCCATTACTTATTTCTCAGTTTGCTTTTAAATGCTAAAAACATTCTGTCTAACTGAATTGCAATACCTGGCATCCAGTATATCCAAATTTCCAGCTTCCGTGCAGGTCTGAGGCAGCAGACATGGGGTAACCAATGCCACTAACACCAATATCAGTAAAAGCCAAGTTGATAATAATTGCGTTGGTCGCTGTCCGAAGCTCTTTGTACTTAACAAAGATGCCTAACACAACAATGTTACTGAAAATGCTTATCACTCCTGTAAAAACAGAAAGAGGAGAACTTTGCTGAAGGTACACACCAGTCAGTAATGTAGAAGTAAATGCAGCCTATTGTAATATTTAAGTCCTGAAGAAGATTTCTTTTCAGTTAAGTGCAATTTTACAAAGAGGATAGACACCTGAAATGGAGGAAAAAAGCTTTTCCAATCAGGCAACCTTCACATGGATTCAGTAACAATGGAGTGTTTGCCAAACCTAAGACAAGCATAGCAGAAATTCAAATGCACCTAGGATTACATTTCAAACACTCTGGCCTCCAAGTATAGTACTTACCTCCATGGTAAAGAAGAATGCGGGTTGGTGACTAGCAAAAAAATAGTGTTGGAAAAAAACCTTATGCATCTGATCTAGCAGAAGGTCCTGCCAACCCTTCAGATTCAGTAATTTTAAAATCAAATGGGGCAAAATCATAATTAACCCTCAGCTATCTCTCTTTTAACACCACCAAGGGTATCTGTTCTCAGGTGCAGGTCTCCTCTTGGAGGTCCAACATCTTTTGGCCACACAGATGCCATCATCTATCATAGTCATATACTCACATATTTCAGGAATGACACTGATCCTATGTGCTCCTAAAATTTAAATAAACAAGGAGCTGAGGATCTCGTCTGAAATGAACACCATAGCAAAAAAACCACTTGCAGTGCCAGTTCTGTCAGCTCTCCTGTTGACGGATAGGATGCCATCTCTCAGGAGAGAGGGAGCGAAGGAGAATTACAAGTTCAATAATACAGGCTTCTTATGTGGCATGTTTTAACAGATATTACAGCTACCAGTAATAAAATCAGACATAGAACAGGACTCTAAGCTCGTATCCTCAGGGTGAAGAAAAGATCCTTCTAGACACACTTAAATTTAATAATTCAGAGTCCAGTCTTAAAAGTAAGGGGGGGAGAGGGGAGGCAACAAAAAACAGGGAAGAAAAAGTGGAACCTATATTCGTTAAAAATGTTAGTATCACTAAAATAAACTAATAACAGAGCAAAAAAAGAATGTTTGGAGGAACAAAATATAAGATGGAAGATGAATTCCATCTTTTAAAAAGTGAGAAAAAAACATGTAGATCCAAGAAATTATCTCTTCTCTGTTTCTGAGGAACAGGTCCAGCAGATGAATGAAGTTTCGCCAGGCAGCAGTAAAGGAGTGCCCATTAGAAGAGTATCGAAGCAGGTCAAAGTGCCAGAGCACAAATCTTATGAGGAGCAGCTGAGGGAGCTGGGGTTGTTCAGCCTGGAGAAAAGGAGAGTCAAGGTGACCTTATCATTCTCTACAACCACCTGAAAGGAGGGTGAAGCCAGGTGGGGGTCAGTCTCTTTTCCCAAGGAACAAGCCATAGGGTGGGAAGAAATGGCCTCAAGTTACACCAGAGAAGAGTATTTTTGGATATTAGGAAAAATTTCTTCACTGAAAAGGTTATCAAGCACTGGAATAGGCTGTCCAAGAGAGAGGTGGAGTTGCCATCCCTAGGAATGTGTAGATATGGTGCTTAGGGACATAGTTCAGGGTGGGATATGGCAGTGTTGGGTAGTAGCATCAAAGTAAAGAAAATCAGGTACATGTGTAACATGGAATTTACCTTTTTAGCTACCATTTTAAAGTGATACCAGAGCATTTCACCACTATAAGCAGAAAGATATCTATGAGGCAGTATAGCTTGCTGCAGCCTGAGTATCACTGTTGTCATTACAAAAATGAATACAAAGTGTAATGCTTAACCATTATTTCCTTCTCAGAAAGCAAGAGAGAAACACTTAAATCTTCTATGGAGTGGCATAATGATGAACGCTGTACCCAGACTTCATTCTTTTTCTTATACATCTGCTTATTAACAAGGCTTAAATCTTCCAGATGTGAAATGTGCTGTGGTAAGACTTTTACAAAGCCATCAAACATGCTTTCAAATATTTTATGGACTTCATTGTTAAAAACATTTCTCATTAAGAAAGTAAAGATTTATAGACTCACCCAAGTATAATTAGAAATAAAAAATGAAAAAAAACCTAAAACCACAAAGTAATCCAACTTTTTCTTTTTCCCCAAGACATTTAATTTCCATGCAAGATTAAGAAAGAAGAGCTGGGTTGATTCTTGCTAATTCCATTGATATCTTACAATCACCAATGATAGCTTTGATCCCAAATACCAGCTGACCAAAACTATCTGAAAATATCACCTTGTTACATGCTACATAATCACTTTTAATAAAAATATAAGAGGTATATCTAGTCTTCCAATACTTGGCTGTTATTTATCTCTACAGCTTCTTAAGAAGCCTACTGCTCTGTTTAGCTATTCTATTAATTTTTCCAAAGATCTTAAATAAATTATTGACTTTGCATCCAAAAATACCCACTTTTCCAGAACAGCAATTTGATACTCACCACTTCAGACATAAATGCTAAATAAGCTGCAACCATCAGCGATACTATTTCATATAAATGTGAAATACATTAATAATTTAAAATCTAACTACAACATGGAAAAAAATTGGTACAGTCAATGAATAAAGACTAAACTGATTTGATTTTCCATAATAAATGTATAGAAAGCCTGTTTTTAAATACAGTAGGTTTCAGTATTGGTTAGGTGGATTTTTCATTACTATGCCACTCAATATTTCAGAAAAGCACTACTGAAGAAGTTGTGGTTATACAATGAGCAAGTTTTTAAGGGGAGAATAAAAACAATTCTATAATCATTGAAGTTTAGCCAAAGACCACTGCAGTCACAGGGAATAAACACGATGTGAAGCCTCACAGCGTGCTTTTCTAACACGTGTCATTGGTGAAAAATACAGCTGCAACTGGAATCTGCTCTTCTCTGATTAATGACCAGCTCCCTCCCTCTAAGTCACATTCCAACCCTTCCCCTTACATCCCCCTAACAGACACCCGCTCACATGCTCAGACTACACATATATTACTACAAACATGTGGCCCAGGAGAAATCTCAAGATAGCTTCAAGCACATCATAGAAAAATGCAAGATGTGACAGCTATGCCCTATTTTTATCTCTTTTGCAAGCTGGCAGAAACTAATTCTCACTCTCTTCTATAATTACATATCAACAAAATGTATTTTTTGAGACACAACGCTGCTTTCAAATATAGAGCAGAAAACTTAGATTCTGCACACTTCAGATGTTTCTGCATATTTCAGTCAGGCAGCTGATTGCTAACTTGTCAGTAAACATGGAGAAAAGCCATCAGACAGCTTTCTAATACAAAATAAAATACCATCACTGTTACTGCACAAAATGATTCAGATCTACAAGTTCTATTTTAAAAAGTTATGCAACAATTTGCCAATGCCCATACCTGCTGTTATTAAGTAAGCTGCAACTATGTTGTGCTCAGTCTGTGTGAAGGCTGAGTGAGCTTCATTGTCACTTTCTGAGGAATTGGATGAGTCATTCCAATGCATTTTTGACAAAAGACTGTCGTCTATCCTCCGCAATAATTCATCAAGAAGAGGAAACACGACAAAATCCTGTCAGGCAAATTCTTTCATTATCCAACAGACTCACTGAACAATTAAAAGAAAGGGGATAGGGAGGAGTTCCCCACACCACTGACAGCTTCCAAGCATGATTTGATTGGACTAAAGTGGAAAGAAGTTTATGCTCCCTATAATCTATGTAGGAGATTGTTAATTAAAACAAAGAGCAGCACAGAACTGAGTAAATTTTGAACAGTGTGCTTAAACTTCATTCTTACTGCTAATGAGATTAACTGTCACATGCCCCCAAACTTTTTCCCCTCAAACCTCTTGTGCAATGCTTTGGAAACCTCAACAAAAGTTGACTCAGTTCCATCAATCATCAGCCTGGCTTGGAATTAATTCCCATCACCACGCAAAGCACAAAAACCTGCAGTACAACATGAAGAGACAAATGTCAGTTTCCTTAAAGACAGGACACATTTATTTTAAAGCCCATCCCTTCAAATCTTTAAAGACTTACTTCTTCAAAGTTCTTTGATTTAAACTCTCTGACAAAGACACAAGAAAAACACATTCCAGTATTTTCCTAAGTGAAGCATGACTTGAAGAAAACTCAGCTGTTACATTTCTAAAATAGCCTGATCTATAGAAAATGGTGGTTGAACATGCCTCCCCCTCCTAAACACAATATATGTAAGCTTACTTCGGGCAAATTTCCCAAAGTACCTTACTGGGCATTTTTCAAAGATCTGACCAGCAAAAGCTCGTGTTTTCTTCCCTTCAATGATGAGGTACCAGAACACCAAAGCAAAGACTTTTTAAAGAACCCTGCATAAATAATAGCTGCAGTAAGTCCTTGCCTGAAGGACTTATACTCAGTATCAGAAAGCAGCTGCTCCCCCTCAGTCCTGCTTCATACAGTTTTTGCCTTCAATCAGTATTCACACTGGGTGTAAAAGTGACAAAGAGGAGCACCAGTAGTTCTTCAGTTGTATGTGGTTCACAGGTAGGTCAAGCAGGTCCCAGGCTATGGGGCTAGGGCTGTGCCTTCTGAGCAGCAATAAGGGTGCATTGACACAGGATACAATCATCCAACAGAAAGTATACCTGAAGAGCTGTCTCTTCTCTAACCTGTGAAATACTACTCATAGAGCGTTCCCTCCCACTGCTCAATTCTCCTAAACAAACATCCTGCACGCTCCTTTTGAATATAAAGGTATGAAAATTTTAATATAAACTTGTGCAGTCACAGAATTTAGTCATCATTACTACACAGTACCTCGTGTCACAGTCCCACAAGCAAACATTTTCTCCAATGCCCCACATCTACACTCACAGCTCTCAGAGTATTTGTATTATTTCAGCATTTTTCCTGTCAGAAGAGGATTAGGCAGGAACAGTGTAGGAGTGTTCTGAAAGGAAAGATGATCCGTTTGGCAGTGAAGCCACTTTCCTCGTGCAACACTGTCCTGCCCTGAAAGATAAAGGCATGGTGATAATTTGATATCTTTGCTTTCCTCCTCTGACACTTTGGCAAGATTTTCAAAAGCACCTCAGATCTAGCAGCTTCCACAGAAGTCAGAGCTTGCAATGCTGAATGTCTCAGAAAAGCAAACCATTACTATTTTTACTCAGACAGGATTCCAGATGTACAGTAGCAATTAACAAAAGAAATTGCATACTTGTTGATTTAAATAAAATTTTCTAATGCATGTAGTCCCTCCTGTGTACCAATTGTTTCTGTCTCTTCTCAAATTTGACTAATTTTACTGCAACTAGAATTGACAGAGAAAAGTCAAAACTGAAGGCAGACATCATTGCAAGTATTTTTTCTGCAACACTGTAGTGTATAAAATAAAGCCAAAAAGATAAAACAAGAAATTAAATATTGAAGTATAAAAATAATCCACAGCTTCTAAGCCAGATAAAAGATATCTTACCACATTGCTTATTATTACTGGTATAAGAACTTAAAATCCAAAACCTCAGGCTGTTTTTATCCTTCAGTAATACAGCATTACAGGTGTCAGAGGGGCACTTTATAAAGTCAAGTGATTTGACATCCCACTATTCCCAGATCAGTAGTAAGATGTAGCTTCTATTTAAATCCATTCTTCAATTTGCATGTATCTCTCTGTATATGTGGGGCAGTGCAAGGTTTAGCAAGCTGCTTTCAGTTATGTGTAAAATACACATCAATGCATGAATTATGTGGGTAGAGAAATGTACCTTTTGCATTAAAAATTAAATTGGAAAGCAAAACCCACCCCAAATCTCTTCCTACCTCCATCAGTAACCCCGCTACAAACCCATCCCAAATCCAACTCCTCCCACGTTTCCTACACCCTCCACCGCTGGAGGGCTCTCTAAGGCAAAACGCGCCTTTAATCTTCTCCCAAACGGACGCAAACGGTTCAAACCCCAACAAACGAATTACTAACTTGCCTCTTTCTCCTCGTTCCCAGAGACTTTTACTAGACTTAACTGTCTTTAGCCAACTTTAACTGTTGGTTAGAAAAACTTTGATCTATAGAGATTTTCAACTGGCAGCCCTGAAAAAAGATATGACCCCACTAAGATTTTTACTTGCCATACATCACACAATAGCTATGCTTTTTTTAAATAAATAATTACTGTTTCTTGCCAAGACAATGCTTTACACAACTGCAAATTACTTTGCACTAGTAGATGTGTGACAGTCCAGCATTTCTTCAGGCAAACATTCACATGAACAAGTCAGTGCCAGAGAAAATCCTTCCTGTTCTACTACTGCCACTGTCAGACTTACATTAAAATATCCCAATTATTTTCTGCACTTCATCAAATTTCTCTGACAACAAATCTGTTGTCAAGTAACAGCAAATCTATGAACTACACTGAGCCATCCTATGCCAGCATCTGCAGAAAACAAGGAAAATAAACAACTCTGCAAGGAATGCAGGGGCACTAAAGCTGTAACAGGTAACAATCTAAGCTTTATAATACATCTCCATGCACACTACCCTCTGTTTAAAGAGGATTTAGATTCCAAAGGAAAAACATAAATAACCTCAAAATTTTGCTGTGGCACGGACAGCAGGCTCCAGGTCTTCTAAATACTTGTAAGCAATCTAATCCTGGTGATGCACCAGGTGTCAGTTTGAAAATCAGCTAAAAGTCAGACCCTACACCTGGCTCAAACACGGCCATGGCAGTGGAGGAGGACACAGGGAGGTGACACCACTATTTTTGTGTACTGAGTCGCTCTGAAGCCCACCTGAGCTTCAAAGGAATTTCCAGGACAGCAACCCCCCTTGTGCTGCTGGAGCAGGTGGCAGGTGAGAAGCTATTTAGATGGTCCAGCTATGTGCTCCAAAGGCTACCAGAAAGAGGAATGGATACAGGGAACACCAAACTATCATGCAGAGTCTACACTAACACCTTACTCCCACTCCCCTCACTTCAGACTGCACTGTGACTTTTCTTCCCCAGACACAACTACTTGAAATTTGCCATTTCTGCCAACATACCTATTTCTGTCACAGTACCTGTGAGCCCCTCTCCTCTGCAGCAGCAGCACAGAGTATCTGTAATTGTGCACATAAATAAAACTGGAACATTTCACTTACTAGGATCAGGAGCACTGCAATAGACTCACAGCTAGAATTTGAAGTTCACAACTGAGAGAAAGGTGTCATATAAAATTAGAGAACCTTCATTCATTACATTACACTGCAGACAAGACATCTTAATTTTTTGAGACTGAATTTTCATCTATTACTTGTTAGCACCTTACTTATATTAGAAGGGCAGGGTCACACCATGGCACAGAGAAGACAACACAGAACAGTGACTGAATGTGCCTTGCAAATACTCCCTTCCCCAGAATGGAGAAGGAAAAAACAGCATCATCATATGCCAAACTCATCCAGGCAGTTTCCTCATATCTTCCATCCTGAGAACATCCTACAACCTCTGTGGAGATCTAAGATTATAAATTTTCTCTGGATATTTGCATAAAATCCATCCAGCATTGTTTATACGCATAGGCCACGCTATAATGCTCCTCATACACCTCTCCATTGGGACTTCAATCCCTTCCCTATAACTAAGAGGCCAATCTTTCCTCCAGAGCTGCAATGGATACTGCTGTTTAGCCCCTCTGCACCCAGAGGTCAAAGCCTTTGCTTTGCCCTTGCAGCGCCTTAGGCTGACTCGCTGCTCCACCTGCTGAGAGACTCGGCACAGCCGGCAGCCAAACACTGCCGGTCACACCCAGCACTGCCCAGGGCACGGCTGGAGCCTTCCGACACCCCGGCAGAAGGCATGTCCCTAAAGAGCAGCATGAATTTGGGTGTAACAGTGAGGACTGTGTTATGTTAGTCTTCCAAAGTCAGAACAATAAGGAAAGAAGATCTGAGCCAGCTGCCCACTCTTGAAGCATCGGTGAAGAAACCCAGCACAGCAGAGGATCCAGCTGCAAACATTACAGAAGTACAGACATGGCAGCTGCACTTGGTTTGTGTTGTTCAGCTGCAATATGGAATGCCCAAAATGCAATTACTTGCAAAGAATTTAGATAAAAGCAGTATTACACAGCTTCAAGTCAAAGTCTGAGGCATTTAGGCCTAGCAATGCATAGCACCAAAAGCCTAATCACTCTCACAGTTCTGGATTTAACTGACCTGGCTAAAGCTAGGCTTGTAGCAATACCAAGAAAAAAAACTGGAACCTCTCATTTCCTGAATTTCCTGGGGTTAAGAGTAGACTCAGCTTCGCACACAAAAGCAGACCTAGCAGAAACTCAGTATTCTGTGTTCTGTTTTTTTTAAGCTGAATAACATTTTTATCTATTACCCTTTACAGCATCTATTCACATTTTAATGAATTCTTTATTGTTTGTTTTTCCACTCCTTCAAGTTTTTTATTATTAAAAGTAATGGTCGCATTTGTTAAAACATGCAGTAACTATCCAATCCTGGTACTGAAATTACCTGTTGCCTTTGTTAAGCAGAAGCCAAACATAATTAAACTGCCTGTTACTGCATTCATTAATTAAAAAGTATAACAGTGCAATCAATTCTGAAAGGAACTTTTTTCTCACTGAACAACACATGCAAAATACTTGCACATACATTGTTCTACAGACCCCTTTTGAAAGGTGTTTAGCAGGAGAGTCTGTGAACAGACTCCTGGCTCCAGCTGAAAGAAATCCAGGGAAGTTCTATTTTCACCTATTTAATTTCCAAAGTTCCAGAGCAGAGAGGCACCCTGGTCTCCTCCATCCTTAGGAAGACACAGTCACTATCTTTCCAACAATCCTCATTATGCATCCAATTAAAGAGACCAAAGACTTGTGCAGACTTTGTCACGTCTTTCTAAGCAATACATAACTGAAATCATTGTGTGCAGAGGAGCCCTATGATGGGTTATTTAATCTCAGCTCTACACAAACCCAGAGCACCACAGAGGTGCAGTACCAGGATATCAAAACCTCAAGAGAAACAGGTTAAGGGGGGATGCAGGGCCAATTAAAAACCCTTAGATGACTGAAGTATAGTATTGTCTTGTTCATTAGACAGCAGCTTCTAAGAAAACTATGTCTTAATGCCTTTGGCTTTCATTAATATTAATACAGAAAAATTCAAAAAATACACTTTGCTGTCTTCTCTCTCATAAATTATTACGCAGTTAAAAAATTACCAACACAAAAGTTTGGAATTTAATTTATAAAAAAAGGTTCACAAAGGTTGTTTAAACGGCATGTCCATTTCAGAGTAGCCCAGAATACTTGATACAAAAGGAGGAAGAGAACCAGGGATCAGTCATGTACAGGCTCACACTGAAGTGAACCTGCAGGGTCTTCTGAAAACCCATTTCAACTGATTGCTTACTCCAAACTCCAACATGGAGTTAAGCATTGCACTGCTTGTCAGAAACAAACAGTTTAAGAACAACATTGAATCGTGGCTTAGCTAGAAGTTTACACATATTCTGAGCAGTCTTCAGCTCTTCACCTGCGGCCAACTCTCCTCATCTGTCCATCAACAGTCATTAAGTGTAAAAAAAATTGTCATTTGTAGCTTCAAGTTCTTTTTAAATAGATTTTCAGGGTCCTTTACAAAAAATTTTCCATGGTTCTTCACTTCTGCAGATGACATGATAAGACAATGAGGAGATAACTCATGGCTCCATTTTCAATGTCCTCTTCCTCCTATTTTAAGAGAAAAAAAAATCATCCAACAATTCTTATCTTAGTTGTGTTTAAAGCAAATTCCATACGCAATATTGAATGAGTTAATAGAATGAGAAAAACTAATATGGTTTTACACATGCATCAATAAATGCAGAGTACTTCATTTAAACTGTGCTTCAGTTTAAACTACCAGGATGCACAGAAATCTCTTGCATAGAACTATAAACATCTATAAGACATTAAAAATCACAACATCCTGTTTAATATTTACAAGCTTTAGAAATCAGCAGCTATTCTTATTACTGAAAGGTAAAACCCACACACTCACCTCGAAAGCCTCCTCCTCCACCTCTTCCTCCTCTGAATCCTCCTCCTCCACCTCTACCTCCTCTGAATCCCCCTCCTCTTCCTCCACCTCTGCCTCCTCCGAATCCTCCTAAACAAATGAAAGAAATTACCCTTTGAGGAGCATATAAATTCTTGGTTGTGCACAACAATTTATTTCATTGACACTTTCTGAAATGAAAAGAACAACAACAAAAAACCAGAAACTGTCAATTGCCGGACAGTTACCAGGTCTATTACTAGTACCTTGTTTCTTCTAGTGAACATCTGGAGCATTTTAGATATTCCCTAAAATCTGATCTACCACATCCAAAATACTAAAGAGACTTAACTATTATCTTCTTTCACGAGAGCAAAAAATGAATTACATATATTAACCAGTAATTCATTACACTATTAGTAATTATTATCTATTAATTACAATTCAACAGAACATTAAAACAAACAAACCAAACCACTTTGAAACACTCGTGCTTTGCTGCAAAGGGGCAGGGTATGGAAAAGAGGCAAGGAACTGTGATGTGAGAAAAAATGAATTTCAGCTTTAATTGAAGAGTACATCACAGGTGATGTTCAAAAAGCTTTCTGTCTCTGTTACAAATCAGCATTCTCTCCCTCCTATACTCTGAGCTGTTATTTAGACAATCTCACCACTTGAAACGTATCACTGCCTTTTCTATAAAATCAAACAGAAACATTTTTATCTGCCATACAGCTGTTGATATTCCAGTACTCGCCAGCAACTTTAGAAAATAAAACACAAATACTCCACAGAACAAGTGACCAAAGCAACCCATGGCACCTCAAATAACTCCAACATCCTGCAGCTTTCATTCTTGTGATCTTACCTCTACCACCGCCTCTTCCTCCCCCACGTCCACCACCACGTCCTCCTCTACCACCTCCTCTGGGAGCACCTTTTTCTCCAGGGGGCCTTGGCAAAAATCTCTGAAGAGGTAGCAGCTTTGCTGGATCAATGTAAAACTGCAGGAAGAGAGTTCCATTAGGCTTCCAAAATATCAAGACTAAAAAGCACATTAATATCTCCCATTACAAATATCCACAATGTGGTCTTATCCCATTATGTCAAACTGTCCTCTGCAAAAACCAAATAAAGAAAGCACACAAGAACTAAATCACAGAATTTAAAAGCTGCTAAAATATAGGTGATATTTGTGTGATTTTGTTACATCTTTTCTCATGGGGCAGGGAGAAGGAATAATGTGGCAAACACAAAACTTAAAAGGACGAGGAACTTAATTCCTATGTTTACAAAAGAAGGACAATCAGCTTTTAAAGTTATCAAAAACTTAATAAAGCTTTTATTATCTGCTGACAAAATAGATTTAGCTAACTGATGACATTCAGTAAAATTCTGTTACTGAGACTGACTTACCTTTTGCAATTTTTTAAATGAAGAGGCTTTCATGTTTTCAGACAGTTTCACTGAAAAATACTGTTGGTTTCTTTAAGGAGAATTGCAGTAATAAAACATTAAAAACTAATTTTGATCAGTATATGGAAGGAACACTCCGACATTTTCTAAGTTAGTATTTTATACATTCAGCTAAATTTCATCACAATTGCAATTAGAAGTGATTTAAACCTGCACATCTTACTTCACATTTAATGTGGGAGAGGAAAATGCATGGAGCTAGTGACTGATGCTCAACAAACCAACACAGGCTGAGTCTTAACCGACATGTTACAGGGTTATTCCCCCAGCTATCCTGCTTTTGTCATGGATTCTGTCCATCTGACAGTGACAACAGAATGTACCCAGTGTCTCTGTGTCAGGCTGGCTTTGCCAGAGATGTCCTGGCATATCCCACTTTTATGGGCAGCTTAAATAAATAAACTGGACAATGAGGAACAGGACGTCTTAGTGTAAACTCACTTCATAATTAAAGAATGAGCTGGGGCATGACCAAGGTCCCCTAATGTACAAAAAAAAGCCCCAAGGCCCTTGATCCAACTTATTATGGCTTAGTAACCTACAGCAGAGCATTTGGTCAGTTAGCCAGGAAAAGTAACAACTTGAACCACCATGGATCCAAAAGACATCATCAGTTCTGGTACAGAGTGCAAATCTATGACAGACCTCAAGTACTCTGTCATATCAAAAAAGCTCTAAGACAGACACTTCATGTGAATGAAGCACCTAGAGACACCAAGAGTTGCAGCAAGACTCACATATAACTGGCAGCCAAACCCTCAACTATTTTAAAACCCTGAGAGAAATCCCATTTAATATTCAAACAATTTAAAAAACCCACAAATATTGTAAGTCACACATTTTTTTGAAGGATACAAAGTCTCTCAGCTGTCCAAATATTTCATCCACTTTGCCAATCTGCTCCTTATTATCCAGGTACACCGGGGCATTGAAATAAGGCACCTTGTTCTCTTCTGTTTTGCATTTACAAACTAGGTCATCTTCACAGGGATGCATGAACTCTCCCAACACTGAGAGAAAGAACAAACAAGCTAAAGAGCTGGAGCAGAGAATCTAAATTAAATAAATAGAGTTTCTCCATGTAACTTACAAACCACCCTTTCTGGGGGGCCCTGGTCATATCCTCCTCTGTTGAAGCCTCCTCTTCCACCTCCCCGTCCAAAGCCACCTCTTCCACCACGGTTGAAGCCACCTCTGTCACCACCACCTCCTCCACGGCTGAAGCCACCTCTGTCACCGCCACCTCCTCCACGGTTGAAGCCACCTCCTCTTCCTCCTCCACCTCCTCTTCCTCGAAAAGACATTCTCTACTGTTTCCCTACATTGTGAACAAAATAATAAATCAGTTGCTTAAGATATAAAAGACGTGTCACATTTGATTTGCTGTACCAATTACAGTCTCCTGTCAGCCTGGTTTGTTAATTTAGTGGTTCTTCCTTTCCAATGCCCACTAAAAACATGTTGGCCTATGAAATATCAAGTTTACACCTAAGACGTCATCCACTGCACCATCCAACTACAAAAACTGATTAGCAGTGATCAGCACTTTTTTTACTCACCTGTATAAAGGCTGATGACAGTCCCCAGCCCCACAAGTGGCACAAAGTGAGAACATTATAGAATGGTTTGGCTTGGAAAGGATCCCAAAGGTCATCTACTTCTGAACCCCCTGCTATGTGCAGGGACACCTTCCACAGGTTGCTCAGGGCCCCAGCCAACCTGGTCCCTGGCATGGAGCATCCACAGCTTCTCTGGGCAACCTGTTCCAGTGCCTCACCACTCTCACAGTGATGAGCTTCTTCCTAACATCCTAACTCAACCTGCCCACTTTCAGTTTAAAACTGTCTTCTCTTATTCTATCCCTATGTGCCCTTGTGAAAAGTCCCTCCCGAGCTCGGCTGTAACCTCCTTCAGACACTGGGAGGCTGCTGCAAAATCTTCTCAGTCTTCTCCAGGCTGAAGAGCGCCCACTCTCAGCCTGACTGCAGGGGAGAGATGCCCCAGCCCTGTGACCACCTTCGCGGCCTCCTCTGGATCTGCTCAAAAAAACTTCACGTCCTTTCCGTGCTGAGAACCCCGGAGCTGGATGCAGCAGGTGGGGGTCTCACCAGGGCAGAGCAGAGGGGCAGAATCCCCTCCCTGGCCCTGCTGCCCACACTGCTCTGGATGCAGCCCGGGACAGGTTTGGCTCTCTGGGCTGGGAGTGCTCATGGCTGGGTCATGTTCATCCTGTCACCCACCAGCACTCCCACGTCCTTCTCGGCAGGGCTGCTCTCCTTCTGTGCATCCCCCCAGCCTGTGTCGGTACCGGGGGTCGCCCCGACCCTTCCGCTCGGCCCCGTCACACCTCGGGAGGTTCCCTCAGGAGGCCGCACTGCTCGGGCTCGCCCGCACTGGCCGCTCCCGCAGCGCCTCACTGGCAAGCAGGGCGCAGGGAGCCCGGCTCCCGGGGCCATTCCCTGCGGGATGCCGGCCAGAGGGACAGACAGACGGACAGACAGACGGACAGCCACGGCAGGGGCTCCGTCCCCCCCGCGCGGGACGTACCTGCACGTGCGTGCCCGGAAACACCCGCGCTGCCGCAAACGGGGCTGCCTGCCGTAAATGAAAGGGCACCTTCCGGCCGACACTGTCGCAAACGTGCCTAAAGTCCCAATAATTCCCGCAGTCCATTGGGATGCGCGTGACAATGACCCGAGGGCTCTCCGTAGACATACGCCATGTATAACAACATCGCTCTTTCACAACAGCCTGGCAGACGTGAGCGCTACAATCGGGAGAGCCGGTGTGACAGATCGATCTGATTCCTCCGCGCAAAGAAAAGAAAAGTGTAACCCCAACAAGCGCTTCCTTTTAATCATTTACTTCAAGGGCTTTACTTTTGTTATCTCGTCATACACTTACGATAAAACCAGTTAAGGCAGGATCTGATAATATCAGATTTATCAGTTAATAGTTGAGACTCCTGTACTTTATTTCTAAACATACTTCCAAATATTATTCTAATGGTTAAAAATTAAACACAAATCTAACAGCTTACATTCAAAAGAATTTGTGTAGGGAGGGAGATAAAATTCCATCATGCGAATGCTCCCGATTTGCTTGGTTTTCTTGTGTCTCTTTTGTCTTTGTGGATCAGAGGTAAGATATGTTTTATTGTGTTAGTAGTAATTTTTTAAAACGTTTAATAAACAGTTTATTGTTATAAAAGCAAAAGCAATTGATTTTTTAAAAAGGTTTCCTTTCATAGCATTTGTGTTTCTTGCATTTGTTTTAGCCCAGCCTGAATGTTTGAAGTTTGCTGTTTCTCTTTCATGTTTTGATTCTACCTGGGGCTTATGCTGGCAGGTTTCTGGAAAAGATTTTAATCATGATCCTATGCTAAACCAAATTTGCAAGCATTGCTGACCACAGAAAGGTGCTGCAATTTTCCCCACCTCCCTATTTGTGAGACATGGGATTGCAGGCTTGTAATATGGCAGCGTGGGATTATCCTGCTGCCAGAAGGTTTCCTGAGGATTGTCTGCAGGCAGATGTGTCCAGGAAGGCAGTCTGGGCTGGGCATTCAGCACAACCCAAGTCTTTCAGAGAAAGTCTGAGATAAAAATCAGCCGCTGTTGTTCCCGTTGAGGAGGAACACCTAGCACAATATGGGAGTTGTGCCAAGCCGGATCTGGCTCACAGTTTGGATTCTACTGACCCGAGAACAACAGGAAGAATTTAATATGATTATACAGCCATGAAAAGGAGAGGTACTGGATTAAAATCTGCCCCAACTACATGCACACTAACTTTACTGTGGGCAGGATTTCTTCATGGGAACTTTAAACTTCAGCTCTATTGATCCAGTTGACACGGTCAAAGCTGATAAATCACATTTGAGGACTAATGTTTTTCTCCTATTTTTACAGAGTCCATCCATATATATTTTTCATGTTCCAAGAGTCATCCTACCCACAGATCTTAGTAAGCAAAAGCATTCAGCCAGCACTGAAGTCATCAGAGAGCTGCACAAACACAGGTGCAGAGCCACCCACCCAGAGGCCATCAGAGGAAGGGTCAGAATCTGTATCTGCAGGCCAGTGAGGGCCAGCACAACCGCCCTGCAAACCCACTGCTCTGCAAGATACAGGAAAAAAGCTGATAAGGATGAGCATTTAATTTTCAAATTGCTTTCAGATACTTGTTAAGATATTTGAGGTACTTGTTACTTGAGCAGTCACATGGACTCTGCGTAACAATCGTTAATTATAGATTCATTTGCCAGTAAGTAGTTCATAAATATTTACAGGTGATATTTAAATCCAAAGTCAACCAGGCCAATAAAATAAATCTTAGAAAAAATCCCCCAAATTGCTATTTTTTTCCTTTTCTGGTGCTTAAATTCCTTTATGTTTTAATCTGACTGTTAATGGTCCCATTGCTGGGATGTGTTATAAACCAATGCCTTTAAAAATGTTTATAATCTGCTGTGCACTTCAGCTGATGTTTGAAAAGTAAAGAGTATAAAGTTTGTGGGAGATCAGTAAGAGTGAAGATCATGCCAGGTAAATGATGCAAAAAGAAAAGAAGTGTTCAGAAAAACTGAGAAAGATGAGGTGGCCAAAGACATGGGGATAAACACTATAAATGGTATTTAAGAACTTTTGAAAAGGCTTATAAATGGACACTTTGCTGAGGTCAGTGAAGGGATCTGGAAAACTCTTGGTGCAGTCCCTAATCTTGCTTTTATTTTAATTATTTTTTGTGTGCCTTGCAGAATGCAACATCTAGTGCTGAAGAAAACCACTTTCAACAGGTTAAGCCTGCCCAGCCAGCTGAGCAAGACAACTACCTCATAGAAGAATGCTTAGGCAACCAATACACCCACAAGTCCTGCAAAAAAGTTTTTTGTCACCCATGGGAACGATGTGTGGAGGGAAAATGCCTTTGCAAGCTTCCCTACCAGTGCCCAAAGAATGGCTCTGCAGTTTGTTCCACCAGTGGAAGGACCTTCCGTTCTTACTGTCAGCTAAAGAGCTATGAGTGCCAGCAACCCAAAGCAAAGTTTCTGCACAAGGGAACGTGCATCCCTGAAGGTACTGACACCTCCTTTTCCAACATTTATCCATCAGGCTGAGGAGATGCTTACACTATTTGCAGCTCAGAAAGTCTCTTCATTTTCTTGCACTAGTAACAACATGAAACAGGAAATGAAAAGTCACTGAAAATGTGTTGTTTTTCATAAAAAATGAAGTGATTGATAGGCCCAGGTCACCCTGCTGCTGGTTTTACTACACAGAGTGTTGCAGGCATTCAGCAACACAGGTAGTAGAAGTAGGATCTGGCCCTCTCACTTCAAGTGTTACTGGTTGGTTATCAAAAATCCCCTAAAGAAGGTCATCATACTAAAATGCAACCTGTTCTTGGTAGATCTTCAAGTACTCTTATGGACTCATTACCCTCATTTGTCCTTAAACTGGCATATTCTCAGAAATTAGCAGGCTCAAAGACACAAAGTCAATCCTCAGAAAATTCAGAAACAATACCTAAGCTTCTGATTCCCAATCTACTGTTCTTTCCATATGAACTTTGGCTGTAAATACAAAATTAGTCCTGATTTGGTTTTGTGTTGTCTTTCCATTAGATACATCTATATAATATGATTTTGTTTGGGGATTTTTTTAAATTCCTCTCTTTTTTATTTTTTAAGAAACATTTTCAGTCTCTCTGGGTCATGAAGATTCAAGTTTGCTTCGAGTAAAACCCGTGAATCATAAGGATGACAGTTTTGTATGCGCTAGTGAGTGGACTATGAATGAAGCAAACGTGGCTTGCAGGCACCTTGGCTTTGAATTGTAAGTTTGGGGGATTTATCTCTGGGTAACTGCAGAGGACGTGGAAAAGTAGTGATGCTTACAGAAGTATCAGTCATATCCAACAGTTAAGACAGAAAAAAAAAATTAACTATGTATTGGCTACAATATTCTGATAATACTTCTTAAACTGACGCCTGAGAGTGAAAGCCAAAACACAGATTTCTGTGTTCTGTTACAGGCTACAACCATACAAACCATAATTGTTTTACTTTAAAATAAAGATGAAGACCAATGTGGAGTTGCTCTCCCAGCCCTGTGTTAGGGAAAATCCATGGATGGACCATCCCCAAGTAGCAGTGAGCAATGATCTGTGTGCAGAGAAAAGTTTCTCAGGACAGCCAACAACAGGATACAGCTCTATTTTGCCACTAGCATTAGCCAAACTAACAGGGAGCAGAACATGGGTTTTTTCCTTCACCCCTTGCCCCTGTTGCCACTGCTGGCTCTGCCCCAGGGACGGCTGAAGCCACACAGAGCTTGTTCTTTTTCCTGTGACCCCCCTGATGACCCAAGCTGCATATTCAGCTCCTCATAAAGTTACCTCTGTATCCTGTCTGTAATAATTTTACGCCTGTACAACTAATTTAACTTAGGTAGCATTGCCTCCCCAACCTTATCGAAAAAAACCTAAAAAAGTCCCCTAAAAACTAAAACTGCTATTGCAGTGC
Organism: Cyanoderma ruficeps; assembly: GCA_008694505.1. Classification (NCBI taxonomy): domain Eukaryota; kingdom Metazoa; phylum Chordata; class Aves; order Passeriformes; family Timaliidae; genus Cyanoderma; species Cyanoderma ruficeps. The sequence continues at coordinate 1,439,935 of VZDJ01007747.1, read as the reverse complement.
CTCTCTGGGTGAGAAGCAAGTGTTTCCTAGTCCTGATCAGTGTATCTTCAGAGAGCAGAGAAGGGTTTGCCCTGAGACAGAGCATTCAACCCTGGAGCCTCATTGAAAGCCTCTCTAGTTTCTTATTTACTCGATCCATATTTCTTTAAGGTAGGGGATACATACATTGTTAGGGCAGTACTGCTCAGGTAAAACCAAGAAAGATAAAATTTATCAATCCCAGTCTTGCAGTGGCCTGATCTTCCTCAATATTCACTAGTTTTGATGGCACCAAGGATAGCTGCTCCCATGCAGGATGGTTCCCAAGTTATGGCTCACCCATGTTCGCACAAAGACAGGTCTGAGCTTACAAGTTGTGCTACATAAGGAGGTCATTGTGATACACAGTGACTTTCATAGACCTACATATGGATTTGGGGACAGTTCTATGTAGCAGCCTGCAAAAATTAGCACTTTACTTTTTCTTCCAAAGTAAACATCTCCTGTTTACTCCTAGGCAACTCCATGGGAAATCTGCTCTTTTTCTTAGCCATGACCAAAATTCTTTGACACTGAGAAAAATCGTATAAATTCTAAACAATGAAAGCAGTGGACAATTCATTGTGAAATTGTATAATTTGTTTTTGTTGTTATTATTATCTTCACAGAGGTGCTGAAGCCACTTCCAACATCACAGAATCTGCCTTAAATTCATTAAACTGTCTGCAGATAAGTTGCAGGGGCCTAGAGACAAGTCTTGCTGAATGTCACGTAGAGATGAAATCAAGAGATAGTAATGAGGGACTGGTTAGCCTGCAGTGCCATGAAAATCTCAGAGGTTAGTAGTTCTTTTTAGTTTCATATCTATTTGGTGTTTTTACATTTTAAGTTAATTTTAAATAATGACGACCCAGTTTGCTGAACTCTCAGCCACAGAAAATCTGCCCTGAAACATTTTGATTATTTTAAATCAACATTTTGCTGACTTCAAGGCAATTGAGGCAATCTGGAGTCAAGATAGTCTTGAGTGTTCAAGTTTGAAAAATCACTGTTGCTCCTGAAGTATTTTTACAGCTATTTCCCCAAAGGAAACTTATTTCACCTATGGTTCTGTTTGTTCCACTATCCCTTCCAAGGGTACCAAGGTGTATTGTATCCCACAAATCTTTCCTCTTCTGGGTGAACTGGTGAGGAGACAGGTGGTGCTCACTGTTTGAGGGACATCAGTTAGTACACCATTAGCACCGCAGCCAGACAAGCGTGACTACGGTGTGAAACTGCTGATGTCTCCTGCGGGGTTTCAGGACTCCTCAGTTTCTCACTGTAAAAGGGGAATCAAAGCCTTGTTAGGATTCTGACAGCTTTTCATTCTCTGTAGGGAGCTTTCTTTGGCACTGGTGAGCATCAGCCTGAGATGCCAGAAGTGCTATGAATCGTCTCAGTTTTTTCTTACAAAAATAGTTATTCACAGACACTTGATGAGTTCTTTCGAGAGGGGCAACCTCCATCATTCTAATCTCTTGAATCATTTACATTGAGTTTGAACTGATTTAGTCCTCACCAGTCCTTTCATTAGAAGAAATTAAATTCCCTTTTTCCAGGCTACTGGAATTTGGAGGAAGAAAGTGAATGGTCATGCTGAAACCCTGATGAAAAGACAAAACAGTAAAAAAAGATTCCTATTTACTTGACTGGGCCCCAGTACACCTACTGCTGGTAGGCCAAACTGCTGACAGAATCAAATATGCAGGCAGAGTATTTCCCTGGGCAATTGTGAACCTACAGTCAATTCCACATTAACTTCATTTTCATCTTGCTGCACAGCTTGTTCAGATGGGGAGTTTCCCTGTGTCAACAAGAAGTGCATTTCTCTGGAAAAAACCTGTGATGGAATCAATGATTGTGGAGACCTGAGTGATGAACTGTGCTGTAGAGGTAACAGTTTCCTTTTGTCAGGTGTTTCAAAATAATTTCAGCAGAAATACACCCACAAAAAAATTTTACAGTGTTGTAACAGCTAAATTCTCTTTTCCATTAAGTCACCACATTAAACAAATCACACCATAATTTATACATAGGCAAGTGCAAAAAACCAGGCATTAGCAGTACAGTACTGCAGTGGTAACAGAAATCCACATTTTTCAAGTCTTATAACTTCAAGATTTTAAAGTGAAGAAAGCCAAGTATTCATTTTGTTTACATGCACAGAGCCTGCTTTTGTAATCTCTATATGAACAGCCAGGTCCCCTCTAATATGGATATACATTTGGTTTACATTTTAAGAAGTTCTCTGACAGTGTGAGGTTGCTGAACCAAATGATCCTGTGATTTACATTTCTAATTCTCCCGTGTTACAGAGTGCAGAGACAACAGTTTCCACTGCCGGTCAAATATCTGTATTCCAAGTAAGAATGTCTGCAACAAAGAAATTGACTGCCTCACAGGAGAGGATGAAGCTGGAGTTCTCTGTGCAGGTTTTCTTCTGAAAGATGTTTTTGTTTCTTTCCTTCAGCTCAATTTTAACTAGAGGCTACACAATGCATGTTAGTATTTTATTTATTATGCAAGAATCAGTGTTCCCAATGTTATGTTACACATAGTAGGAAGGTTACAGAATTTTCTTTCCTTTCTTCCTGGAAAGGCATGACAAGAAAACTAAGGGAAGAAAGGAACAGATGATGTTTTGGGGAGCTTAAGGCAGTTGTATGTCTTTTGTGTAAGTGGCCAGCTATCAAACTGGTATCCCCTAAGAAAGTGTAATGAAGGCGAGCAGGAATACTTTTCTCACAACTAAGGAATTCAACTGGTTTGTCAATATAATAATTTTCCATGCTGTTCCCCTCTCTTTTGAAAAGATTATGTTTCGTTAGAAAATTAGAATGTTCCTTGCTCTCAAAATTGACAAAGTCTAAGGCCAAAAAAGTAAAAACTATTGGTAAATGGGAATTAGTACTGGTAAACTGAACTCCAAATGTAAGCATTACTGTCAGTGACAGAAGAACAGACACAATGCTCAGCCCGTTTAGGGACTGAATTCAATGGGCACTTTGAGTAAAAGCTGACAAACCAGATTTAGCAAGCACTTCATTTACCTCTTGTGCTGAATATCCTACTTTACCCCATTAAAGAAGGCACACAGTACCCAACATCATAATCTAAATTGGCGGAAAAACAAATAAAAACCTGTTACTTAATGCTGCTTTGGGTTTTAGAAGATTTCTAAAGGTGGATGGGGCAGGAGGAGAAATTCCAGTTTTTTCTGGTAGAGAATGGGACATCTCCCCAGAGATCAAAAACAAAAAAAGGCAATTTCTCAGGATTTGCTGGCAGAAGGGCTCCCTAGGCCTGGAGAGTGAGTAGATGTTGCGTAGTTATGAACAAGTATCTGCTGGCTGTTGGTCATTTGTAGGCTGAGGCAGCCAAACAGTGCCTAGCAGGAAAGGAAATAGCAGGCAGCAGCCTGGAGAGTGTTGCTCTCCATGTGAACAGTATGCCCTTAAGCATTTAACATGTGTTCCATGATCTTGGCACACAAACATATATTCAAGTAAATGTTTGCCGATCATTTCAGTATTTTGTTATTCTACTGCAGGCAAAAAAGAAGGTGCTGAAAAGGACAGTATGGATGAAGGTAAGTGTAATTAGCCCTCCAAAATCAACAGCATACCCTCTTATTAGTGACTTTTTAGCTACCAGCCAGGTGCTCAGATCTAGAACACTCAGATATTCTGACTTTGTGATTTAATAATATACACTCTGTGAGTTACTGTTTGTCTCAGTCTTCACTGATTTTGAGAGTGCCATAATTCATCCTAGCTGAGGACCTACATTTGCATGTTTTGGCAACTGGTAAACTCTCAGCTGAGGTAAACTCTCAGCAAATCTAGGGGAACATCCTTAAAATTATTTGCCTGAATGCAAGCAGCTTTGGAAAATGGAGAGAAGTAATGTGATGCTAAGACACAAGCATTTTCCAAAGCAAAAACAGATGCCAAAATTTTTGGTCTTTGTTTTCCTGCTATTTCAGCTAGTGGCATATTCACAGCACTCAAATTTTAGTGAGAATGTATACCTGAATTCTGAAATATGTTTTTCCTTTTTGTTAAAGAAAGAAAAATGATAAAGTCACTTCTTCCCCAAGTGCACTGTGGTGTTAAGAATCACACACTAACTCGACGGAAAAGAATCATAGGGGGAGAGATTGCAGGAAAGGTAAAAAAATAACCTTACCCGATATGAGTTCATTTCAGCATTGATTAAAATGGGCATCATTTGCCTTCTGTTAAAGTTATGGAAATAACAAAATCAGCTACGATGCTTATGTCATGTTTTGCAGCAGTAGTGGCATTGCACTGAATGAAAGTAAAGAGAAGCACAGTTTATAAAGTAAAATAGGGAGTTACAAAATTAAGCATTGAAGTACAAGTTAGACACTGAAAATTACTCAGAAAAGCAATTAATCCTACAGCCAAAAATAACAATTCTGTCAAAATGGAATTAAAATTTGCATCTTTGAAACAGAATACAGCAAAAACGTATTCAAACCAGGTCAGATCCTCCATCTGTTTTTCTGACTACAAGGGGTTTCATGACTGAAAGCTGGAGGGAAGGACACATTGCAAAAGGGAAGGACACATTGCACAAAGTCAGAAGATTGGACAAAATTACTGAATTTTCATATACATATCCTTTATATTTGATGGAGCCCAATTTACAACTCCTGGATAGCAGATCTTTTATTAAAATCAGACATAGGAGACTAGGTGATACCAAGAGATGTTTTTTCCCCTTATGCACTAAAAGTTGTACAATTGTAATGATTTCTCGTTATTTGTGTTTGTTGATTGAATAGGGTGAATTTCCTTGGCAAGTGGCAATTAAAGACACCAGCAATGAAGGTTCAACAGTGTACTGTGGAGGGGTTTATATTGGTGGCTGTTGGGTTCTGACTGCTGCTCACTGTGTCAGGTAAAAACAAATTATTCTGAAATTATTTTCTGTCTGCAAGGCAGAAGGATTGATTTGGATATTATTTCCCTTCTCAGCTACCTGTTTGTTAATTTCTGTTTGTCTGTTGAATAGAACAGTTTAAAACACTGACTCGCCCATGTCCAGGATGAGGAAGTTTCAGAGAAAATAGAAGGGTTTGGCAGTGAATAGAGAGATAAAAAGTAACAATGAGTTTGAAGAGAGATGGCATACTTAAGTCAGATAGCAGCAGGCAGGAAAGGCTCATTGTAACCACTCTGCTTGAAGTTAAATACGAGGGACCTCTCTTCTCTCTTCTCTTCTCTTCTCTTCTCTTCTCTTCTCTTCTCTTCTCNCTCTTCTCTTCTCCATCTTTACCTTGTGGAAGTCCAGGGCCTGTTCCCAGATAATGTCCCTTTGGTCATATATTCCCCAGAACAAGCCAAGAGCAGACACGTAAGATTTGCCAGTCCCATCCACATCTGCTCACTCTTTCATCAGAGCAGCATAAAAACCTGTTTTTTCTTTGTCACAACACTAAACAGAGCCTGACTTTAACATCATTTTCTGTGTTAGTTGCAGTACCCATTATGTGTCATCTGCCTTGAATTTGGTGCACTTCAGGAAAACCTGGCCATTAAGTCTGGAAAGAAAATATATGTAGCTAATATGGATTTTTGTTCTACAAAAACTTTGATAAAATGCAACAGTTTACAGCTTTAAACCAGTTGAAATGTAAGGCTTGTGTTTATTTTGCTGGTTTTTTTTCCAGGGCAAATCGAGTCCATCTCTACCTTGTCTGGGTTGGAATGTTGAACACAATAGACTATGACAAAGAGACAAATACTTTCAAACTAAACCAAGTGATAATTCATGAAAATTACAATGCATCAACTTATGAAAATGACATTGCTCTGCTGGAGCTGAAAGGTTCTGGGCGTGGAGAATGCTCACTGGAAGACACCAGCATACCTGCCTGTGTCCCCTGGTCAGAGTATATGTTTAAGACTGGTGACAGATGCAAGATTTCTGGATGGGGACTAGAGAAAGGTATTTGCTTTAGTGTTTGCTTCAGGAATGTATTATTTGTATAACTCGTTTTCTAATTGTGGCGAGCTTTCATTTTGAAAAGGCTGAAATACAATTGTGCACAAAGCACTCAGAAGAGGCTGAGTACAGAAAATGTAGGCTGTGGTTTGGCACTCAAGTATCACTGTTGGGTTCTCTTCTGTACTGCTTCCTCTGCTGTTTCAGCCACTTTATAGATTGGTATGGAGGACACACCTGCATGAAAACTACCCTGAAAGTAAGAAATTTTCCTTTTATCCATCTAATAATTCTGTCAGCTGTGGAGACCTGTTACCAACATGTCACAGATGTTGTTTGGTAGCTCACAGGGACCCATAGTCACAGCCTGCCCTCTGTCCCCTTTTCCAGTAAGATCTGAGCTGCAGCCAGCAGTCATGAAACTCAGCACATCCTGTCTCTGCCATGTTTGGGTTCAGCTCAGAGAAGCTTGCACAGAGACAGATAAGCCAAATATAATCATGTTTTCAAAGACTTGGGAAGCATTTGTTTTGTATCACAGTGTTAGAGCCTGGCGTTGGAGCTACCACATACTGGTTGTGTGGTTTTTCCTCTCCATACTCAGTAGCCTCCACTCAGCAAATGCAAAGTTGGGAATTGCTAGTAAACAGAGAGAGAACAAAACAGAGCATCTCTTTAGACTTGTGAATACATAGCTCACTGTATCTTCAGTAACTGCTCGATAAAGATAGAGCAGAGTTGGAAAAAAGGTAATAAGGATGAATCACAGCCACGTCTCCAGTTTACAAAAAACAATGTACCCATTTCCAAGTGCCTGGAAACATTGATATGGAAAACACAGGAAATAAACTGTGAGGAATACAAGGAAATAGAAAGGGTGAAAATGTCACAGAATGAAAGTACTGTAGTTTACACTGGAATTAAACCACTCTGCTTTTATTTTGAAATATATGGCAAATGCACTGTAATTCATATGGGGTAAATATTAGTGGCAGTTTAAGGTTTCTGGTTTATAATACTGAAGAGAATATTCTGTAAATAAGTAAATAACTAGCTTTCAAATTATTATATTAAATGTGTCTAATGTGTACTTGCCATTTTAAATTTTGAATTTTTTTTTTCTAGGTTACACAAAACAATTTATCCTCAAGTGGGGAAATGTTAATTTATTTCACAATTGTTCTGAATTGTATCCAGGACGATTTTTTAAGAAAATGGCATGTGCAGGTAAGCATCAATTTTCTTACTATAATTTCTCTACCATCAAGCTCTCAGTTTAGGCCAGACATACTGGCTGGGAATCTTCTATACTTAAAAAAGACAATAAGCAAAGTACCACAATATCACTGTTGGCTAAATACCAGCCACTGGAGCCTGTGGCATCCATCATTATATACCTAATTGTTAACAGTTCAGATGACAGCATGACGAGTTTCCACAATTATTTGAGCAAATTTTTGCATGTAATGTGAGTTATGCTTTCTAAATACACAAGCCCTTTACAGCCTACTGAACCTCCTACCTTTACTGTATTTGATTCTGATTCAACAACATATTTAAGCAAATGCTTGTCCTAGAACACACAGCCCTGTTGACTAGATTATAACTATTCATCTGCTTAGACATTTGTCTCTATCACACTGCATGCCAGGAAAATACAATTAACTTTTCAAACTTAGATTAGTTTTCCAGGAAAATGGTTGTCATTCCTAGTATTAAAATGAGGATTTTGAATACACATTTTTGCTTCTCAAGTGACAAAAAGTGTTGCCAAATACATGACTAAAGGAGCAGTGAGCATTCAACTTACAGGGCAGATGGTTTCAACTGTTTGTTAAATCCAGAAGTAAAGGCAATCGTTAAACAAACTACTCAACAAGAAAATTAAAACCAGATATAAAAGCGAAATCATTTGTGATAAATTCAAGATGTCATCTGTAAGATACTGGGTTTATTTAGTGCACCAGTTCTGTAACTTATCTCCCTTTTCTTCAATATGTTTCAAGTAATCATACTTTACCATGAGGGGACAATGACAGTACCACTGGAGACATATTCAGAAGGGGGATATCTGGGGTCAACATCCCCTCCCTGATGCAAATAAAACCTTTAAAATTAAGGGCAGATACTCAGAGGAGTTAGTAATACAAGCACGTATTAATTAAAGTGATTAAGGGCCATAAAATCTTGTTTCATATGGCTAGTAATACTAACTCTGAAAAGTTCACATAACTTTTTGTACAGGCTCCTTCATACTAGGACAGTCAGCCAAGCAGAAAAGTGTAGTAAGGTTGTTAGAAATTAATCAACTTTTACTGAGTATATAGGAAAAAAGCATAAATCATATTCTAGCTCTGACGCAGCATTTCTGTTTCTATCACATCCATCTTGATTAATCTTTTTCATGAACACTGTGTTTGCTGACCTGCAAATGAGTAGGTTTGTGAACACTGAAGCATGAAGGACATTGGATCCTGCACGCTTGTGCCTCAGGGCAGCTATCTGGTGTTGCTAAAGGTTCTTACTGAGACTGACCATGCAGTAGGGGCACTTAGAGACAGCTGCTCTCCCTCCCATCCCAGGATTCATGTGCTCTCCTCCTTGTACCTGCCCACCTGTTTTCATAAAGCTGGTAAAAAAATAATTGTATGGATGACACTGGACAATGGATTACTGGGTAGAGAGGACACCAAAGGCAAATATGGAGGCGTACACACGGGATGGTATCTTCACTTCCTAAGGTCTACAAATCTTTATACCTTGTTCCATTTTTATGGGCTACTTTTTATACTAGGGAATGTGGCTGAATTCTTCTTTATTGCACTGCCTAAAACAAGGCTGATGAAAAAGCAAATGAAAATTTGGGCTAGCCACAAGTATAGAGAGGCCCTGCACTTGAACTGAGAAGTAACAGACTTGAAGAGGTTCAGAGTCTTCTTTACTGGTGACCATTAGGCAAACACCTGTCAGGAAGCAACACAGACCTGAAAAATCTCCTGAGCTCTGCCTTGCGTGCCAGCTTGCACCTTCCCTTACTTTTGTTTTTTTTTCCTCTTCAGGTACTTACGATGGCTCCACAGACAGTTGTAAAGGTGATTCAGGCGGCCCCCTGGTCTGCTTTGATGCAGAAAACGTGGCCTATGTCTGGGGCATTGTGAGCTGGGGTGAGAACTGTGGGGAGGCTGGTCACCCTGGCGTGTACACACAAGTTGCCAGCTATTATGACTGGATTAGCCACCATGTGACAAGGGGTCTCATTTCACGGTACAATATCTGAAGCTCGGAAAATTAAATGCTTCCTTCATATCACCTGTGAAAAAATAGTCCTTTTTCACAATCAGCTGTCACAATTAGCAACAATCAGTACAAATCTCCAAGGAATGTATTTTGAAAATTCTTAACCCTCTTTGAATACCTCATTTTTGCAGAGCCTGTGGGAAGAGAATTTTACAGGCACAAGTCCACTGCAAAGATCTCTAATAAAAGCAGATATTAAAACATTTTCTTCTTGTAATCTTGGTTTTTTTCCACTTTTCACATTGCATTTCAGTTGCCATTATTTATTTAGCTAAAAGGGATAATGATACTAGAAAGAGTGGTTGGAAAATGACTGCACTGGCAATATGTGAACTTCACAGAAAGGAAAGCAGCCAGCCTGCTTTAAAGAACTTACATCATCTCAAGGTCTAAGTCACCAGAAACCCTCAGCAGGCTGCCTGGCTTGGCACTTGATTCCTTAGGCTTATTGCAGAAGTAGACTTCGGACCGTCTATTAATACAACAGATTGGCTATGACCATGAGATTTGTTGTAATGCAATGTATATTTCGGGTATCAAACAAACTCTAAACACCAGGTAGAGTTTTACTCTACTCACTATAGCACACTGTATGTGCACCTATATTCTTATACATTTTATATAGCAATATATATATATGTAAAAAGACAATACCTTATACACACAGATTTAATTCTACAAAATCAAGCAGCAGATCCAAAGTTAGACTTCTTACTGTCATAAAGAAAACATCTTGACAAACACACACACACACACCTGCCTTCAACAAGGTTTGCTGTTTAGGAAAGCATTTAAGTGTGTTCCTACAAAGAAATTATTTTGCTGAATCGGGGTCTTGGTAAAGAAATCCTAAATAGGAAAAAGCTGGACAGGTGTACAAACAGCTCCCTCTTTTGTTTGACTTAATTTTTCTGTAAAGAACTTTTCCCACCGATTTCGTTAGTTAACTACACATAGTATTAAATGCTGAGGCTGAAAACAACAACAACAAAAAACCCCAAAACAAAACAAAACCAAAAACAAACAAAACCCAAAAAACCCAAGCAACCAAAAAAACTACCCAAAACAGTAGAATATGTGTCCTTATGCTCTGTCTGTTCTGAAAATCTCTTTGTTCTCCTTCCATTTCCTGTTCTTCTTTACATTAAACTTTTGCCCTGAAGCCAAATATTACTATTTTCTGAGGGATTCCACACAACATCAATCAGAGTTTTCATAACAAAAATTAAAACTATTTTCACGTGGTTCCAATTCAGTTCATCTGTGAAGCAGCTAGCATTTAGATATAAAATGCTAGATTAAAATTCTGGAAACCAAACACGGTGTTTAGTAAGCAAGTTCATTTTTGTCTGCTTTTTCTTTTGAATAAATCAAGACCAGACTTTTACCGTGTAACAGATACACTTTCATTTTGCTTCGCTTTCCAACCTCGCCTTGCACTTTCGAACATGTCATGAGAACCACTCACGTGTGCAAACGTGACCGGGTCAGTTTCCTCCCCACCCAACATCATCACAAAATTCGGGACCTCCGGGGGCCCTGCTCAGCCAGCGCCGAGGTGTCGAGGTACCAGGGCAAGGCACCAGGGCTTGTCGCTGCCCAGGTTTGGAAGGCAGAGGGGTCAGGGCACAGGGAACACGGCAGAGGGGACACGGCAGAGAGGACAGCCAGAGGAGACAGGACACAGGGACACAGCAGAGGGGACACGGCACAGGACACCGACCGCTCCGCGGCGCTGCCATGGGCGGGCGGCCGGGGCCGCCCCTCCCCGCGGGCGGGCGCACGGGCGGGGCCGCGGGGAGCATGGCGGAGCTGGCGGCGGTGACAGCGGCCCGGGTCGGGCCGGCGACAGAGGAGAAGGTGGCGGCTTAGCGGGCTCGGTATGGCCCCGGCCCGGCTGTCGCTGCTGCCCCCGCTGCTGCTGTTGGGGGTCACGGCCTGCGCCTGGAGTCAGGAGGCGCCGCAGACGCCGGACTGGCGGATGACGCTGAAGACGATCCGCAATGGCGTGCACAAGATCGACATGTACCTGAACGCGGCCCTCGACCTGCTGGGCGGCGAGGACGGGCTCTGCCAGTACAAGTGCAGCGATGGTGAGCGGGGCTGGCGGCGCGACCCTTGTCCCGGGCAGGGCCGGGGCTGCGCTCCCGCCGCGGCCCAGCGCCGCTCCCGGGGCAGACCTCGCTGACGAGCTCGTTCGTACCGGCGTACATACCTATAAACACGTGTATGAACCTCGGCGAACAAGCTGCTGCACGTGTGTGTGTGTTTAAATACGTGTATAACGTGTGCGGAGCATGTATACGCGTAAGCGGTTCTCTTAACGCGATTTTTAAATAGCTCCTTTTAAACGTCTCCAAGACGTGTGCCTGGAGAAAGTCTTCTTACTGTCCAATATGTAGCTCAGGTGTACAGGGGAAAACCCTGGAATGGGACTGGTTATTTACGAGCACCCCTTAGGATTTCTGTTTGGGACAGAAACGCTTAAAGCTGAGCTATGGAATATGTTGTTTCAAAGTCACGGTTGAATAACAGGTTTTAATGTCAGCCGCGTTTGCCAGTGGAAGGAATGCATCCTGCTGTTTGTAAACTCCGCTGCTACCAGCAGAGGACAGCTGTGCTGCTTGCTTCCCTGCGTTTCAGCTGCCTGGTTTAGCTGAACAATAATTGAGGCAGCTCAAGTTGGCGTGACCTGGTAGATAATGACGGTTATTATTATTATCATAATCATCATTATAATATTAGACTATTATTTTTAGGATTTCCCTGCTTGAGCTGGGCGTTTGGTGACACACTGTGGTGCCTTCCAGCCTGACCCATTCTGTGATCACCTCCCATTCCGTGCCCATCCCAGGTGTGCCCATCCCGGGTGCCAGGCAGGCAATGCTCCAGAAACGGAATTTCTTTCCAGGCTTTTCACTGGCACTTCAAGAGCACCCCAAAATGGGAGGCTCACATAGCCTGTCGTGGTGGAATCGCATCACCCCAGTTTGCTGTGTCGGATTATTTGTTAAGTCAGGAAATGAGTCTGGTGGTGACACTCTGGCTGGCTCCACAAAAAAATGTGACATTTATATTCTGTATTAAAATATGCATCTTTCAAATGTGGGTTTTTTCCTCTTCATTACTTTTAATTGAGGCCTCAGATTGTTTCCAATATTGAAATGAACTGGATAATTTTTTCAAATTAACTCCACAGTCTTTCTTAACTTGGGATGCAGAATTCCTTGGTTTGCTGCACTAGTGAGTGTTCAGGGAGATGTGACTTTAGCAGTCTCTGCTAATTCAAATTCTATTAATGTTACAGCTGTAAAAATAAAAATGATGTTTCATCCCAGTTAAGATAAAAAAAAAAAAACAGAGAACTACTGTTGACTGCATATAAAGCATAGAAGTATTAATGAACTTACACTAAAGTACTCTGTTAATATACTCCTATATATTGCATACTTAACCAACACATCAGTTTTAGTTTGGTTTTTTTTTTTTTAACTTAGGAAGCAAACGTTGACGCTTGCTCAGGTGCCTTGTCCCCATTTCCAAAAAAAAAATTCCTTAGTACCCCAATTTCCAAGAATTTGGAAAGAATCGTTGATAGGCAGGTACCTGAATGGATGTTTAAGTTAAAAAAACAACTGATATTGTCTTGAGCCAAACAAATGTCTGTGGTGAGTTTTAAAACTACTAAAATCCTGTGCAAAAAAAATCTATTTGAGACCTGACAAATTACCTTTTTCAGGATCAAGGCCCGTTCCTCGGTATGAATATAAACCATCACCACCAAATGGCTGTGGATCCCCTCTGTTTGGAGTTCAAGTAAGTATTTCCATTTGGGGGCTTCTTTGTGTGTCTTTCACACATCAGCTTCCCTCAATGTAGATGATTTTTTCCATCCCCCCTTCTGAGACAGCGTCCATATACAAGGCCCATGTTCTTATCAGCTCCTAGCACATGCTCTGGTAACAACACACGGGAAGTGTTAGTATTGTAAATGAACACAGCATAAACATTTTCAAAGATTACAAGCACAAAATGTAATGATGATAAATTTCTTGGGGTTTGAGTGTTTGGTTTAGTATTTTGTTTGCACAGTCTTGAAAAAGTTGAATAACTGCAGCTGTAGCCACGCGAGAGTGGAGGGTTTAGCTGTGACTCCTGCTGTCCTTACTGACACTAACCCTTTTTCCTTAATGCTGGAAAGAAAATAGGAGTTAGCTTGTTGTCCTCCAGCTTTGGGACTTTATCTTTTTTCCCCCTCTCTGCCCATCCACCACCCCAGAATGCAGGCTGGGGCTGGGCAAGCTGTGGGTGGGGACATAGCTGGGGCAGCAGACCCACACTGAGCAGAGGGATGTTCCACACTACACAGTGGTGCTTAGCAATAAAAACTGGAGCAGTGGGAGAAGGTGGGGAGGGGGTGGTCATAGAGTTGTGTATGACTTCAGGTGGCTGTTGCTCAGAGACCAGCTTGGCATCCCCTCTGCTCTGAAATGTTGTGAGTGCTTTTTGGATTGCTTGTTTTGGGACATTTTTGTCTTCTTTAATTCATGTATTAAACTGTCTTTATCTCAAGCCATCATATTAGTTTTTAGTTTCTGTTACAGTCTGTTCATAGGGTATATTTTTCTTATACTGGAGTACCAGCGAAGGTGTGTGTGTGTCTTCTTCAGTTTGACATAGGTATCCCTTCAATGACAAGGTGCTGCAATCACCATGACAGATGTTATGATACTTGTGGCAATAAAAAAAATGATTGTGATGAGCAGTTTCAGACCTGCCTCTCAAAAATTTGCAGAGATGTGCAGAAAACACTTGGAATCTCAGAGAGTGTCCAGGGTAAGTGTGAAAAAGCCTTTATTTTTTTTTTTTTTTCAAGTTTAACCTGGGGTTAACTTCACAAAGAACCTTTGTGCAGTGCAGCAAGGACACATTTCATAAGCTGATGAAAGATGCTTTGTTCTGTTCTTCTGCTGTGCAACTTCAGGTACTTGTACAGCAGAGCAGTGACTCAGCATAGGAAAATGATCAGGGTTAAAACTAACTTTTAGTTAAGGTTACTTTTAACTTGAGGAGAAAAAATAATGCTGCCCATTTGGGAGTATGAATATGGGAATACAACTTGATCAAAATGCATGTATAATTGCATTTACTGTAACATAGCTGTAACATGACTGTTCTGCTGGGTGATTTCTAAACTTCTATGTGTGATTGCTGGTAAACTGTAGGAAAATACAGAATCTTTCTCTGTTATGAAACGAGGAATTAAATTAATATATTGTCATAGTGGAAGTAGTTAACGCTGTCCCCTAGTGAATAAATGTTAGGTTTCTTAGTAACAGGCCATACGATATTCCTTCTGATTGTTGGCCTGCATCTGATGGATAGATGACATAACCACTTTTTAACTTGGACAATGTCACTTTCACAGTAAATACTCCCACTGGGAGCAGTAAGTTTTTAGAACAACCTTGTGTTTGAACTTCTCAAATTTATTTAACTGTAAATAAATCGTCATACTAGTCTTTAGTGTCAGAACTGGTGAACTTTCATTCAGATCTGTTGAGCTGATGTTAAAGATGGCAACCTCTGCATAAACTGGGATACAAAGAGTGAGCAGGTAAACCAGCTCTTTCATCTTCCAAGACTCAGCATCTCTCCAACACAGATAACATTCCATATGCAGTGAATTTTCATTTTGTTTGGCATATAAAAAATCTTTACTCAAAACTTAAATGACTCTGTGTTGGTTGAGTCTTTCATTTGACAGTCTATTTGCTATGCCCAGAGAAGATTGCTTCTTTCTTAGAGTCATTCTCAGTTTGCCAGAGTTTTCTCCTGTTAGTTTCATATTCCACTCAAAGACTACTTCTAACTGAACTCTTCTTTGCTTGCAGCTTGTGAATCAACTGTTCAGCTGCTGTTTGATGCAGTTATACATTTAGGATGCAAACCATACCTGGACAGCCAGAGAGCTGCTTGTATGTGTCGTTACAAGGACAAGACAGATCTCTGAAAGACGACACCAAGATCTCGTGGTGTAGAATAAAGCCAAAGATTCAGCCAAAACGAAGCAAGACTTTGGTTACAAACCTTTATGCTTTTCAGACAGTGATATATTAAACAGTGATGTGAATTTACTGATTTGAAGATCACTACAATATCTTCATTAATGTAAAAAAGAAACAAGTCATCCTTCTCTCCATTTTTTTGCCAGAAGCTTGGGAACTGAAATGGCTTTCCTTTGGTGTATGTGCACCTAGGGTATGCTGTTGTAAAATGCTGGTGCCATTTTAATGTTCCCAAGAAAACTCCGTAGTGGGGACATCAGAGTTATATTGAATTCTCAGATGATTTTTAATACAGGTCAGATTTTAGGTTTACTAGCAGTTGAAGCATCTGATGTGTTCAACAGGAAAGGGTGTATTATGTGTACCAATATAAGACATACATCTTACATAGCCTGTACGTGTGTGTTTCTGCTGCAGTTGCCTTCAGTTCTCTCTCATGTATGTGGTCCTGTGGGTTTGTTGTTAAAAAAAAAAGGAAAATGTCCCAAGCCAATGTACATGCACTGGGTATTTCTACCTGATTCTGTATCAGTGCCTTACCTCTGCATCACTTTTCAGATCAAATACGTTGATCCTTTGAAGGGCTGTCCAGTAAAACGAACAGTTTGCAGCCTAAGGATATACTTTTGATTTGACAGAATGGTGAAATGTAGTTTCTATGTTATTTTTAAAAAAATCATTGAATGTCTGTTTTTGAATAAAACATTTTATGTTGTGTATTGTATGCACAGAAAAGATATATGTACAGATATGTTGATTTATATTTCTGTTGTGGCACAACTTGGCTACTGTATTCATCTTTGGTTTCATTTAGTCTGTTCTGATGAAAACCAAAACTAACTTCCATTGTTAAGATCAGTTTGTCCAAAAAACTTATTTAAGTTGCCCTCTGTGAGGCTGATGGATATATGAGCCTGTACTTTTGTCTCCTGTTCCCTCCCTGACTTCTCTAGCTAAAATCACCTGATATCTGAATTATTTGGGGTTTGCTCTCTGTACTCTCTACTTGTTGCTTATCTACAGATGTCAATCCTTAGTTAACTTCTGCATTAGGTCCTCTGTTAGAAAGATAATGATTTGCTTTTGTTAAAAAGCAATTCTGCTTTAGGTATTCACAGGAGAGGAACGAAAATTAAAATATTGCATCTGTGAACAGGTAGTAGAAACTAAATGCATAAAATTCACTGAATTCATGGACTGTAATGTGATATGATTTTGTGTGGTTTTTTTTTTCTTTACCAGTTGTGGTTTTGGTTGGTTTGTCACTAGATCTTACTGTACATGACAGTGAATGTAAGGGCCTCATAAAGACAAAGTTTCTGCTAAAGTTCTTTGGTCGTGCCTCAAGGTTTCTTTTCTTATTTGTGCATATGAAGTAGAGAAGTATTACTGTAGAGTTTTACAAAACTTTGCTAGATTAACTTGTAGTTCCCCTTGCTTTGGTGACATTTATTTTCTACCGTAGAATTGAGACAATTCTGAATTACCCTGGAATTCCATGGTTGTAACCCTAAAAATCTTTCTAACATTAAAGCAGGGAATGGTAATGGTGTGGTGTTTTTGTTTAAAACGACAAAAGTACCACAATGAGTCCAAACCACTATAATTGACCTAGATGGCTTGTTGAGTTCTGTACAAATAGGCTTAAACTAGAAATGCATATTCTGGATTTGGATGGGATGGAGTGGATTTTCTTCCTAGTAGCTGATGCAGTGGGGTGTTTTGGATGTAGTGTGAGAATAATGGTGGTAACACACTGATGATTCAGTTGTTGCTGAGCAGTGCTTACCTTAAATCAGGCACTTCTCAGTTTAACATACTTTGCCAGTGAGAAGATGCATGAGAAGCTGGAAGGAAGCATGGCCAGGACAGCTGACCCAAAGTGCCCAAAGGAATATTTCACACCATAGAGCATCATGCCCAGTATACAGATAGGGGGAATTTATATCCTGTTCAGGCAGTAGGCACCAACTGCTCCTTGGGGACTGGACAGGGGGTGGTGAGCAACTGTAGTGTGTATCACTTGTCTCTCTTGGGATTTATTAATCTCTCTCTCTTTACCCTTTTTGTTTTTCTTATTATTTTTGTTTACTTTGTTTCGGTTACTAAAGTGTTTTTTCCTAAACCCATGAGTTTTACTTTTTGTGATTCTCCTTCTCTCCATGCTGTGTGTCTGTGTGTACACATATATACTTAAGTCACTGGCTGGGGTTAAACCACGACAACACCGGAAACTTCCATTGTTGGAAAGAGCTGGGTTTTGTTCCCTCCTATACTGACCTGTAATTACAACATGAAAACCTGCCAGAGTTTCTTTCAAACCATGTAAAATGCTAAAAAGAGCTTTAATACTGCTGGATAGCACTTTGGTAGTTCTGCTTGCAAACCACAGGAGGAATTTCACTTCTTCCTGGTAGTCTTTACTTTGCACAAGCTTTTCATATGGCAGAATTCCTTCATTAGAGTTACTTGCAAGTTATATGAAATGCATTTTGCAGACTGTAGCCCTAAGATGAAGGCTAGCTATCACCCCAGGATTAATCATACCATTTAAGGACTTTACATATATATATGCAAACATGTAATGTTTGTCCTGGTTGTGGCAGTTACAGTTAATGTTTTCCTTAGCAGCTGATACAATTCTGTGTTTTGTTTTGAGGATGAGAGTAATGTTGATAAAACACAGGTGCTCCTGCTGCCTTCACAGGGAGGAGGCTGATGTGCACAAAGAATTTGGGAGCAGACAGCCAGGTCAGCAGACCCCAGCTGACCCTAGGGATATCCCACAGCACATGGAATCATGCTGAACGGTAAAACTGGGGGGAGTTGGTCAGGGAAGGACACTGATCACTCCTTGGGGACTGGCTGGGCATCGATCAGTGGGTGGCGAGCAACTGTACTGTGTGTCACTCATCTTGTATATTCTTTTATTATTATTTTCCCCTCCTTCTGTCCTGTTAAACTGTCATTACTTTTTTTCTGATTTTCTCCCTCATCCCCCTGGGGGGAGTGAGTGAACAGCTCTGTGGCGTTTAGCTTCATGCTGCATAAAAGCATAAAACAATACTATAGATATAGGCTCATTTAATTCAATACCACATGTTTTTGTGTAGTCAGTAATACTGTACAGCAGTGTGTCCACAATCAAACTTGCTTCTTCAGACTGCAGTTCTGATCCATCCATAATGCTTTTTCCGAGAAGTGCCCACCTACTGTGGAGCCACTGCAACAATCTGGAAGTGTTTCCTGGCAAACAGGTGTGTCTGACAATAAAACTTGCATATATGACAATGAGCAGGAACCGCACACCAGCCCGGCGCTACCTCGGGCGACACACACCGCGATCGAGTTACCGGTGACTCACCCGAGCACAGCTGCCGAGGCTGCTCTTAGCCTCCAGCAAAACAAAGCCGAGAAAAACAGAGCGCTAGATTTTGCTTCTGCAGCTGCTACTTCACACGGGAGTCTTGCTGCCAGCGCGTTCAGGGGCAGCTCTAGCGTGAGCTGTGAGAGCTGGGACTTGCAGTTGCCAAATAATCAATCTGTTTGGTAGGAGTCTAAATGTTACCCAGAATAAGACGCAGACCTTGTGATAGTGTCATGCTCTAACTAAAGTATGCACAAAGACAATTGAAACAAAGTTCTATCTTGATCCAGCTGCCTACTGGCAGCCTGAGAGTAACAAGCCTGAACAAGAGAAAACCCAGCAAGGGTAATGAAAAATACCCATGGCTCGTTTAATCAAAGGGAGACATCTTGTCTAAGATGTCTGGGTAAAAGAAGCCTGGGTAAAACCCGACTGGGTAAAACTATCTATAATTCCACTCTAAATCTGCTTCTTTTTGTGCTCGTTAGCAGTACTCTCTTAAGTGCACATTCATATCTGAGGTTATCTCCCTAAAAGTATGCTGGATAGAAAATTCAGATCCCTCTAAGGTACAGTCTGTAAAGCTCTTATGCAGAAGAATGGGGTTTTGTCTCTGGCTTTGGTTTAGAAACTTGTTTGTTATGCAGTTGATCAGTGACCGGTAAGTGCCACATGATTCCCGGTTGGAGAATACTCCTTAAGATATCTGGGCTCTGGTTAATCCTTGTCACTCGCCTCACAGTTCCGACATCATTAGAGAACTGAAGCGAGAACAGAGCAAAGCTGCAGAATGATCCACACACCCAAACCTCAAACAAGGGTTGTGTGTGGGTGCCCGAATGAAAACGCACTTTGAGGAGCAGGAGCCTTACAGGAAAGAAAACACTCTGCGCCTGAAATGGGAATTTGAGCACAGTTTTGAAAAATTTAAACCAAGTGAATACGGGAGGCTCTCATCGCATTTCAGGACGATGGTTTTGTCCAAGCCGGTGCGGTCGCTGCAGTACCACCTCAGGAGCACACGTCGTATACTTTAACACCTCATCCTTGCGCTTTCCCGGATCCGTCCTGGCGGAGGCGGCCGCCGCGGGAGCAAAGGGCGACAAGCCCCCGCCCCCGGAAGACAGGAAAGGAGGAGCGCGGAAGGCTCAACTGGGCTCGGCGGGGTTTCTGTGAGTGTGCAGCCGGTACCTCGGTCCACGGCGATGTCGGGCTCGGAGCGGCCGCCGGCGGGTGCGTGTGAGCAGGAGAAGAGCCGGGACGCGGTGGAGAAGGGCCGGGAAGCGGTGGGGAAGGGTCGGGACGCGGCGGGGAAGGGCCGGGACGTGCCGCTTTTTGGGATCCTGCCGGAGCCAGCGCGGAGCAGGAGCGCGGTGGGGAATGTCTGCCTGGGGCCGGGGGCAGTGCCCGGGGTTCCCCCCGAGTGGGAGCGCTGCCCGGAGGGCGCTGCCGGCGCTCGTGGGGAGCGGAACCTCTGCTTCTGTCCTTCCTTCCTTCCAGAGGAGGAGGAAGGGGACGGGGAAGGTGCGAAGCGAATGGCGGCGACTGCCAACGAGGAAATTGATTTGCACATAAATCCCCTGCACCCCGCCCGGGGCAAAACCCCTCCGATTTCCGGCACGGCCGCGGGATAGGGAAGCGGGGAAGGTCCCCGGCGTGTAATAGGAGGGCAGCAGAAGTCAGGACGGCCAAACTTGGGTTCCCGGAGATGCAGCTAGGCTTAAAGGAACTTCTTTGTGTGTCATTCGGTTGTTTCTAAGTGCCTTGCCTTTTGGTGTCGATAGTAGACCTGTTGAGATGGAAACGCATCCAGGGAAAGATGCTGTGAGATTCCAGTGTAACCTAGTGCATACCTGATTTTTGATTCCTTTGGAGCTATCCATCTTCACGAAATTAAAGATTAGTAGTCCCGTTAGTCTCAATCAGATTTTAAAACAAGCTTGTTCCTGTGTAAGACAAACAGAAAACTTTTTATAAATCATGATAATTGAAATAGTGTTTACCTGAATGAAGCTGTGATATGAGAGTGACAATGAAAAGCCAAACATTAGGAAGTTACTAAACAGGATGAAATTAACAGGAAAACCATCTTTTCCTAGTTCCCTGTAGCCCGGGAATTCTATTTGTCCTGTGTCTACATTTTTTGTCTTAAAGTTTGATGACTAAAATTTTATGATGTTTTGGGGGGGAGTGGATCGCAAGAACTTTTGTCCTCTATCAATATATAGCTATGCTCGTTTTGCAGAAGGTATTAATAAGATTTGAAAAATAGATGTGAAAAACTTGTATCTTATGTGCAAAGTGGTTTGTAAAATACATGTACATGTGACTGTTCTTATAATTGCAGGCCATGTCCAGCTGGATAGCAGACCTATATCACCCACCACAGGTATGGTCTCGTATACAGCTCTCATAATGTGGTAGTGAGTCTCTACCAATAGTAGCAGTGATTCAATAGCCCACTGAGATGCTTACGTGAGAGGAACAAGTATTTTGGCCTAACCATCTGCAAGTCTGCAGTTCTGCACAGTCTCAAGATGTACATGTTCCTTGTTGTGCCCACATGGTTACTTTTATGTCCGTTCTGTACTGGAGGTACTTAAAGTCTTTATAGCTCAGCAGAAGAAAAGGTTTAAATCTTGCATCTCCTCAGTTGTCAATAGCTGTTTCACTGTTGTGACTCATGTGCTGCATCCAGCCTCAAAGAGAATGCTCAGCTTTGCATTAGCAGCATTATTGAAAGAAAAGTAATACCAGTATATTTTCAAGTTATGTAAAATTTTAACTATTGAGTTAGAGTCTCTTTTAAAAAATACACCCAGCTAGTTAGTTATATTAAATCATAATCTCTGAATATGTTTATAGAGGTACAGATACACAGAAAGATAGAAAATATGCATGTCTTGACCACCTGGAATTCAGACTGTTGGAGTCAGAACTTCCAGCTGAGCCTCCAAAAGCTGTGGGTGCCGACAAACACTAATGAGGCTGTTTACCTGCATGCGTACTTACCTGATGTGTGAATGAGCTTTTGGTTCACATTAACAACTAAACTTTAAGGCTGAATGCACAAGTTCAAATTGGTTTTGTTTGTTTTTAATGAATGATTTTGTGGCTAAATAACTTTTTGATTTCTCTAATAGATGGAAACAAGAACATCACAGAAGTAGATGCACTCAATATAAGGTAAAGTTCTGGTGGCAGTGACAGAGATGTCCCAAGGGGTTGAGGTCAGTGCAGGGTTTTCTGATTTTTGTTAAAAATTCAACAGAATTATTTGATTCAACTCCACCCACTTACAAAACATGTTTCTAGTTTCAGCTCCACCAGATGCAGAAGCACCTTTAATGTGAAGGCATGTAGAAGGGATTATGAGGAGTGTTCTCTTTTTGTGTTAGGCAATGTGCAGAGCCCATCACAATCTAAGGAGCCACTGGACAGACTAAGTGGTAGATTGTAGCAGAGGAATGTGTTCCGCTGGAAGAAGAGGAAATGGACCACAGAACAGTGATTCCATGAAAGCCCTGAAAACAGTAAACTACCTGCTTGATAACTTTGTCTCATCCATACAGCTGAGTAGAGAAAACTATTTAGGGAATCACCCTTCAGTGGTCATTCACAGGATCCAGCGACCAAACCGTTCAAAATCCCTACTAGCTCTTCACCTAGCCAAATCCTAAGGAAGAGAAATTGCCAAAATCTGAAAAAAATTGTGGTACTGGTACAGGTGAAATTGTTCAAGGCTAAAATTTATAATCTAATTACGAGGCTAAAATTTATAATCTTTGCATTTATCATGTTTGCTACTCAGAATGGGAAGAATGTGATAAAGCACACAACTTCTCTTATTGGTTATCCAGCCAACATTGTAGAACATTGTAGAAGCTCCCTGACTTTGAACAGTCATCCTAAATTCCTGTTCTCTGTCTGAATTCTTATGTAGATGTTACAAAAAGATGTTTCATTAAGGGGATTCTCATAACAAAGTGGAGAAGCAGAGATAGTCTATGGGTAACAATGGTAATTTCGTTGTGAAACAAAAGTATTTGCCAATGAAACTCTAGTCTTGGACATCTGCAGGCAAATATCCTAAGCAACTTTCTCCTGTAATTGCACCAAACCTGAATATTCCATAGCATGAAAGTATTAACATGGCAAAAAATGACTGCTCTGACCAGAGCCAGGGGCAGCATGACCTGGACTCTCATTCTGTGTACCTCGAACTCTGGACCTGTCTATTGCCAGTGTTGTTGCCAAAAGTGTTTCAGTTTCTGTTTTCTACACCAATAACTACAAAAGCAGAAAGATTGTCTGCTTTGTCTTTCTAATTACAGCCATGTCAACACTTAGGATCTTTTGGGTCCAAGTGTTGGCATGACTGTGGGTCCACAGCCAAGTCCAGAGTGTGCTGTCGCACTGTGTTTTGCTTATTAACCAGTAAAATTGTGGAATGCTACTTCCAAACACACAGGTATTTTTGTTCTCTGCCATGATAAAGTCCTCTACTCAGAAGCTGGGTAGGTCATTTATTCTGTCCTTCAACTTTAGGATTTTGGGGGCTGGTTGCTAAAAACTTAGATGAACCATTGTTGTGTCACAGCTTTCACTGCATTAGGGTAAATAATAAACATTTGTTCTCCTTTTGCAAGATACACTACACTTGGCACCTCATCCCCAGTTTATAGTCTATTGATTACAATGCAGCACTTGATTTACTTAGAAGAAGCAAATCGCAGACTGCTATAATTCCAAATAAGTACGTGTACTATCCAATTATGTTAACATTTAGCTCAACACATAACACAGAAAATTGGAGCCATGTCTGAAAGGCACCATTATGTGCATTAACTAATGAAACAGCCTGATTTACCAAGAATGTTTTCCATCTGTGGCAGCAGACGATCACTTGATCCTGCAGTGGAATACAAAATGAACCATAAAAGAAGAGGAGTTGCATTAATCTTCAATCATGAGCACTTTTTTTGGCATTTAAGGCAGCCAGACAGATATGGGACTATGGCAGACAGAAACAGTCTGAAACGCAGGTAAGAAACTTGGTTGCTCTACTAACCCTTAAAAAAATCTAAACTTCAGAAATCATGGTCAAATTAAGGGGTTACCTAAATCCTGTGTTTAAGTAGATTGGAAGATTTTGCAGACAGAGCACCTATGCAACTTGGGTGAAGAAAGCCGTAATTAGAAAGCTTCAAGGTGCATTTTTTTTAGGTCACAGAAACTGCTGGCACAAGTCAGTGAGTCCAAAGCTTTATTTGGACAAACTCTTTGAAGTAACTTTAGGTGTTAGACCTGTACTTGACATCAGTTTGAATTCAAAATCAACTTTAGCAGTTTTGTTCATAAATAAGGCATAAGAGTATTAATTCCCCCACAGGGAAAGAAACTGAGTTAGTAGCAACTGATACACAATTTGAGCAAGATTTTTACTAATACTGATCTGTTCTAACAATAGTTTGACAGACCTTGGGTTTGAAGTCAGACTTTTTGATGATCTGGAAGCAGAAGATGTAAAGCAGAAAATTTATGAAGGTAAGAGACTGTGTATTGGTTATGTCTAAATTATTGCAGGAGAATTCCCAGATACCTTTTCTTTCAGTCTCTCCATTCATCTAACTTAAATATTTGCGCACAAGGAATTTAACATTAGAAGGACTTAAAGGTTGGACTGAAGATTATTGTACTGCAGTGTAAATGAAGCTTTTGTGGAGAGAACTAATTAAGTCACTAAAAGCTGAAAGATGGTACATGCAGCTGGGAGAAGATGACTAGGTTCTTCTTTTTATGTTTAGTGGCCCTTCAGCCAGGTTGAATCAATGCACCTTGAAATCCCTACAGTATGGCTCTACCTGAAAATAGCATCCATTTGAAAAAGGGCTGACTGGGGATTAAATGATATGATACAAATGTACAATGTTTTTAGACTTGAATATGACTGTTTTGTCATTTAAACACTACTTGACTATTTCAGCCTCTATGGATGACCACAGTGATGCTGACTGCTTTGTCTGTGTGTTCCTGAGTCATGGTGAGGATGATCACATATATGCATATAATGACAAAATCAAAATTCAGGAAATCACAGATATGTTCAGAGGAGACAAGTGCCAGAGTTTGGTAGGAAAACCAAAGATATTTATCATTCAGGTAAGATGTCTGTTTCTGAATTCAGTGTAGTTAACACTGACTTGTGTCTTCCTGCAATACTGATGTCAGTTTTCCTGATGCAGTCTTTCCACAAGATATTTAAGACAAGGATTCTTCTCTTTTTATTAGAAGCTGTAATGTATACTACTGTTGATATTATTATTACAGCTGTATTTAATAAATAATTTTACAAAAAGAAACACAAATTAAGCCCACGTCAGATTGACTGTCAGTGTGTATTTAATAGCAGTGAAGGCAGTACTAGGATTTTTTGAGAAAGTTCTGTGCAGCCTCAGCTCAGTTCCTATTGATCACAGCCCTAGGCTAAGCTGATAAGCTATCAAACTTTTGTATCTTCATTGCTTCCTTCCAGGCAAGTTCCTTTACTTATCCTCAGTGAAGTTGGGTGTTGGCTGTTTTGTCTGTTCCCTTTTTTTTTTTTTTTGGTGCGACTTTCTGGTTGGTTGTTTTTTGCGGTGGAAGTGGTTTTCATTTGTTGTTGTTCTTGGTTGGTTGTATTTTTTGTCTATGACCTATACTTGGCGTCTCTATAGAATCTAAGGAATCAAATTAAGGCTTTATTGTCTCAGGAATATTGTTTGTGCTAAGTGGTCAGATAAAGACCATATGTAACCTCCTGTTTCCTTCCTTGGTTCACAGGAGAATGAAAGTTGGGAGGTACCTCAGGAGGTCTCTGGTCCAGCCTCCTGTTCAAAGCAGAGTCATAGGGTCAAACCAGGTCATGCAGGGCTCTAGCCCATCTTTATCCAGATTAAAATTGGCAAACTCATATATGAACCTGGCCTTCAGCAGATTGTAATTTTAGTAGTTGACAGAGTAATTCTAAGTGTTACTTTTTTTTTTCTTTTTTTCCCAAATGAAAGCTTTCTTAGGGCATAGGGTTGCTGCAAGAAGCAGCATATTGTTAATTCACCTTTCATTAGGACTCAGATTTCCTTTATTTTTTTTAATCTGGTGCCAAAGATGGAAAAAATACTTTCATATTTCAGTTTTAAGTTCTAAGTAGCACTTGGAAACTCATCAAAAAACTAATTAACATAGTTCATCAGCTGAGTTCTTTTCCAGCACAATTGGCATAGCACTTACCTCTGGAAATCAGAAGTAACATCAGGATGAAACTTTATCACTGCAAAGAAGATTCTTTGTGTTCTCACCTTGTTCTCCTTCACGTGCGGCCTTTCTGCATCACTGACAATAGCGAGGTCACTACTGACTTCTCACGAAAAACCCTCCCTCAACACACACACTGAGACTGCACTAAGAGCAAAAGTGTAATGTAATGATGGCTGTGCTTCAGAGCAGTAATTCAACACTGCCCTGCCAGCAAGGGAGGCAGTTCTTCCTCTCTACTCAGCCCTGCTGAGGCTGCATCTGAAGTATTGCGTCCAGTCCTGAGTTCCCCAGTCCGAGAAAAATACATTTACTGGAGTGAGTCCTGCAAAGGCCACACAGATGATTAAGGGACTCTGGAGCATGTTTGATACGAGGAGAGGCTGAGAGAGCTGGACTGTTCAGCTTGGAGGAGATGGCTCAGGGGAATCTTACCAATGTTCTAAACACCTGGTGGGAGGGAATAAGAGGGAGACAGGCTCTTTTCAGTTGTACCCGAGTGACAGGTTAAGAGGCAACCAGAACAAATGAAAACACACAAAATTTCATCTCAACACAAGAAAACACTTTTTTTTTTTTTTACTGTGAGGTTGGTCAAACACTGGAAGAGGTCGCCCATACAGATAGGTGGAGTCTCCACCTATGAAGATCCTCAAAAGCTGACTGGACATAGTCCTGGCCAACATGCTGTAGCTAACACTGCTTCAGTCAGGGGGCTGGACTAAATGATCTCAGGAGATCCCTTCCAGTTTTAGGGATTCTGAGATCATCTTTGAGCTTTCAGTGGACTTTGTCCCCAACATTTTAAGTGATAGAGAATTAAATGTGTCTTTTTGAAGGCAGAGTCATGGTAATGTGGCACACCTTGCTGAACAGAAGTGCCTCTGGTTAATGTCATAATTATCATATTGATAGTGAGCTCAGCAAGGGTGCAGGCATAACAACTCTTCTCACCAACAGGCCTGTCGAGGTGATAAACATGACGATCCAGTCATTGCTCATGATTCAACAGACAGCAGCAGTGAATCCCCTGCCAATAAGACTGAAGTGGATGCAGCTGGTGTCTATACTCTGCCTGCTGGTGCTGACTTTATCATGTGCTACTCTGTGGCGCAAGGTAAGTTCTAGTATTTTACATCCAGTGTCTGATACTTCACTGTAACAACTCTGAACAAGTCTTCATTTTGCAGTCCAAAAAATGAGAACAGTTCCAGGCCATCTGATTTGCATGCCTGATAAGCAGCTACTTGTCTGGGAAAGAATGTTATGTGCTAAAGAAAAATTGAAAGTAAATTATCAAGGTGCATTAAATTTTTCAAACAAAAGCATTGTCATCAGTCTTGTGGCTGAGCTGCCTCCAGACAGCAAACATCCATCTCTTTTCCAGGACTCTGGTGGCTTATAAATTTCCCCGCACTATATTGCGGTTCTCTCCAGTCTCCCCATGTATGTTGTCCTCAGTCCCATCTGCTCTCTTATGAGGTGGAGATGCAGTCCTGTAAGCTGCCAATCCCTGAATCTTGTTCCTCTTAGCTGAGCACTACAAGTGCTATCAAAGCCATTTCCCATCTACAGTTTGCACTGGGATTATGTAATTGGCAAAGTAAGAGTTACAGCCATTAATAATTCCTTATAGATGGTAGCCAGCAAACAGTGACTCTCATAAGTATTTTCCCAAGAGGTTATTACTACTTACATTTGGATGTAATTTTATGTTATTTTTCTACCCTAGGCTACTATTCTTATCGTGACACTGTAAACGGCTCCTGGTACATCCAAGATTTGTGTGAGACCCTTAGGCAGCATGGATCTTCCCTGGAGTTCACAGAACTTCTTACTGTTGTTAATAGGAAAGTATCAGCACGCAGAGTGGGTGTGTGCAAAAACATTAATGCTATAGGGAAAAAACAGATTCCTTGTTTTGCCTCCATGTTAACTAAAAAATTGTATTTTCATCCAAAATCTAAGTAGATTATTTAGCAGTGATGACCACTACTATTACTTGCTGCAGAAGTAAAGAATACCATCTCAGTTGAGGAGACTTAATATTCTACAAGACTGTCTGCAAAATCACTGGGATCAAACATTACAGTTTGTATACCTAATTGTTTTTAAAATTTTAAAGCATTTTAAAGCTAGAATTACACAAGGGAATTAATCTCAGGGAATTTGGGAAAAATTGACTGGCCAAACTCCTAGAAGGTGCTCAGATTTTATTGAAATTGATGCTCCAGACTACTTCTTTCTTAAAAGCTTCTTGCTTGCTTGCCATTTAACTATGGCATATCTTACTATTTCCAAAACACTTCTAATCTTCCATTAGATTAATTTGTCTTGCTCCAAGAGTTTACAGGGAATATGTTTGTTGGACATCTTTTTAAATTTGTGGACAGCAGAATCCACAACTTTTGTAGCTTTATGGGCTTTCTAGACTATTTTTTTTCTTTCTTGCAACATAGAAAGGAACTTAATTCCTTGAATACAATTGTAGCACTAATATAGGATTAATCAAACAGGGTTGATTAATAAAGGATTTCCTTTTGCTTGAATGTAATTTATGCTTGGGGCACAATTAAAGCTGCTGGTGCTATGAATCCTCAGGAGAAAAACAGCAGTAGTGAGATGAAACCATGTGCAGCTTGCTCAGGGTGAGCTTGCCTTGTCTGCATCTCTAAAGGTAAAGCTGCTGGACAGCTCTAGGCAGCTCCACAAAAAATAACATATGCAAACCTTCATACTTCAGGCCTTGGAGCTGGATCTGGCCTCCTCTTGGCACTGGAGTAGATCAGCCATACCTCTGTCATTGTCTACATAAAAGGGATGGTGCATGGTCACTACTGGCTTGTTAGTGGTGCTGACTTGAAGCAAATATTTCTTTGTTTTTTGGGGTTTTTTTAACATTATTGTTTCTCTGAGGGACAACAGAGAACTCAAACTGAGCAAAGTGTCTTAATCCACGTTCCTGGGGCAAAAAATAATCGGTTTACTGGCTCTGCTTTAGTTAAGTCTGTCCATATACTATGTTCTGAGTCATAAACGTTGTATCTTACTACACCTACTTTTAAACTTTTATACAATGATGTATGTTTGAGTGTTTTGATA
Organism: Cyanoderma ruficeps; assembly: GCA_008694505.1. Taxonomy (NCBI): domain Eukaryota; kingdom Metazoa; phylum Chordata; class Aves; order Passeriformes; family Timaliidae; genus Cyanoderma; species Cyanoderma ruficeps. Next base: position 1,410,814 of record VZDJ01007747.1, on the reverse strand, counting down.
AATTCTTTCAATAAAGTGCAACAGTGAAACATGGTAACAAGTTTGAGATACTTTACTTTCCCAGCACTTTTTACTAAGAAAGCTTAATTGTCATGCTAATATGAACTTCACCTGTGGTGTTACAAAGAGTCAATTAAAAAAAAAAATACAAACAAGCAAAATAAACCCAAACCATCAAGTGACCAAATAATTTTTAAATCTATTTATTGCAACTTTTAAAACTTTAGTGGTCAAAAATACCCAGGTGCTATGGAGTAACTAAATGCTCATATCAACTTTGAAAGGGCATCTCCAATATGCACAAAACCAAAGTCAGTCCTTGTCATTGATCTCCTGGATGGGAAGCCTCAGGTGCAGAGGTTGGCGCAGACGCCTCAGGGATTCTTCTGCCTGCCAATGAAAGAGAGGGGGAGTTCATCCTTCTGCAGCCTCTGTTTTCTCCTCTTTCATACATGCACTGTCCTTCTTTTCTCAAAAGGCACTGGTCTTAGGCAAGGAACCAAACCAAATGGAGGATGCTGAACACTGACAGAACTGCTCAAGCCATGCAGTCTCCAGAGAGAAGCATCAGCCCTGCCCATCAACCACCTCAACCACACCCCAAAGTATTATCTTCCTCAAATGACAATTAAAAAATTCACACCCCCAGGCTACTGAAAAAGGATCAAACTCTGCTATCAAGTCAATTATGGCACAAGAAATTACACCCTGAACTATGGGGTTTAAGCCAAAATTAGAAGTATTTTCCATTTTCTTTTATGAGATATTGAATACAGGGCTGTCAAGATGGGATGGAGGAGTAATAATTGAGGAGTAAGAGACCTGCTACAACTATTTCATGAAGACCACCATATTTCTCCTACGTGTACACACCACCTTTTCCATCCAGTCACCCATATTCTGTAAATCTAAGTCTTTTACTTAAGGAATAAGGTTATGATGTCAAATGCTGAACTCTGCACAGCAATCTCCTTCCAAGCAGTGGAGGAGATTGGTTTACCACAGCAGTGCAGCAAACATGCTGTGCCCAAAATAAATGCAACTGTTGTATTAAATGGCAAAAATTTCAGTATTAATTAGAAGATGCAAAAAATAGATGTCGTGCTGATAAACTGACATATTTGTTTTAAATTAAATTCATGAAGGTCTCCCTTTCTGAGACCTACAGAAGCAGTTTATACATGAAAGGCAAACATTGTATGATTATCTGAACAGCTGAAACTGGCTGATTAGCAATAGAGTGTTTTGACAGCAAGCCTTGAGGTCAATTTTCTGTTAGCTGAGAGTTTACTGAAAAAGTCCTAAGCCAGAAGCTGCATCGTTATTGAAGGACTGCACTTAAATACCTCTGCTAGGTCGTCTTTGAGCTTGTTGTATCGTTCCACATTAAAACGCTGCTTTTTGGATTTGCGGTGGAAGTAGTGGAGGAATTGCCTGTCCTTGGCTAGAGGATAAATGTAGTCCTGGGGAAGGAAGGAGGACATGGATTTGTGGTTAACAAGGAAAATGAGGAGAGGTTAGCACCTTAGAAACTCAGCCTGTTTCAGGAAGGCTTGCCTTGTCCAGCACCCATGTATGTTTTGCAAGGAGACAACATATGAAGTTATGCTCTCATGGGCCATAAGGGCTTTTTAAACACATAGTAGGAGTCATTTTCATCATGTCTGAAGGAATTTTCAGTTACGATAAACACATAGAGTAATCTTCATGACTGGAGCCGCCTCAGTCAATGGAGTCTACTTCCAAGGAGTCAGAGAAAGTTCAGGAACTACTTCTGGAGGACTTATTTGGAAGTCTTAAGCAATAGCACAAGCAGCTGTTCAAAAAAGCCAAGTAGTAATCTCTATCTACTCACAAAAAGTATGAATGGCTTTAGGCCTTCTTAAAAACCAGTCAGAAGGAGTAAAACTCACATTCTGAGCCAGCTGTTCATAAAAGCAGACACGTGTCCCCTTTTCACTGAAGAAACCTAATGTCTCACATGGTCCATAGATCTCTTGGTATAATGGAAGAAAGTGTTGGTTACTCTTCCACATATTCCACAACAAAGAGAGTTTTGCATCATTGAAAGTTCAACATCAAGATGTCCACTTTGAGAGTAATGTACAGAGATAAAACAGGAAAAAACATTTCTCAAAGTCTTAATAGGATGTCAGAACAAGTCCCTATTGTGAAGCTAAATTAAGATCTGAGCAAACTTTCTGCTTCTACACAATGCCTGCTTCCTGCTCCATTTCAGCTGTCCTAGATTTACCTCCATTCATTCTAAGTCATGGAAAAGCAGTCAGATTATGAAAAGTGGAGCAATTACATTTTTTCAGGCACTAAATATATTTCAGTAATGCAACTGCCAGAGTTACAAACAGTTTGGTACCCTGCACTATATATACATAAACTCCAGCAAATAAAAACTACTGTTGGGTGACTTGCTGCTGTAAAGCAGTGTTCACAAACTGGCACAGCACTGCCAGTTGCTCTCCCGTTACTGCAGTGAGCAAGGTGCCATTTACTATGCAAAGTGATCTACAAACATTTGAAAGCAGAGACTTCTTTCCTCACTTTTCATTCCCTAGGTTATGAAATCTTACCAACAATAGCTATGCTCAGTAGCTGGTTCATGTGCAGCAGTGAACATGATTCTGCATAATGTAACATTTGTATCCAGCTGCATGAGGGACCAAACAAGTCCCTGTCTGATGGCAAGGCCACTCACTGAATTCTGTTTCCATCAGAGCTCAAGCATTGTGATTCACAGAGTCATTTTTCCTCCTTTTCAATATTCCAGGCATTTAGAAGACAAGGACTCACCTGCTTGGTGAGAACGAAGTAGGCGTAGAAAGCCATGGCACTCCCGTAGGTGATGAAGTACGTGACTGGCTCCATGATGTCCCACGAGTACACCCACCATGTCAGCCACGCCAGTGCTCCCCCCTGAGTTGACATCAGAGCCAGCCCAACCCATAAAAGCCTGGAGGTTTTTGCATCTGCACTGTCCATGATTCTGGCTTTCATCTACAGAAAAGAAATGCAGAAACCTGTTCAACTAAAGGTGAGGGCTCCTCCGATGAGCAGCTCCTCAGCTATGTTTTCTCCCCGTGGGCTAGATGCTTTCTCAGGATCTCTTACCAACACCTCTAACTGACTTACCTAGCTGAGAAAATAAAAGCACTGAAGTCCAAGGGCAACCAGATCTTCTTGCCACTGTACACCAAGAACTCCTGCTTTTAATCTGCCCTTCACACTACAGGGATCTATGTCTGTTGGATTTCCATTTACCATTCAAGGCAGTTCTGGGTAACACTGAGGCTGGCCCTCACAAAACAGGAGTCCTGTTGTCCGCTATCCTAAGCCACAGATGATGTCAACCCCACTACTGTGGGTTTTTGCTGTGACGGGTATTCAGAACTCACAAAGCAACAGGTGACTTTCAATGACATTTCAACAAACGGCCTTTCAGTCTCAATACTAGCCATGTTTGTGACAGCTTTCTCCGGGTGTTGTGGTTTCTACATCATTATTGTCCACAAAAGGAAGAAAAAGAACTGAATTGAAAATAATTTGCAATCCACTTGAGTTGACCTCGTTTACATAACAAACAGAACAAACACACCCTAGCCATTCATACTGATTTTCTTTTGTCACAGGACTTACTTCTGATGAAAGGAAATGCTTTTGAGTTTTAAATAAAAAAGTACCCCCACTTTCCAACCTGTTCAAGAGGCAGCAGTTCTCCTTTCAGATGGTCCAGTTTCTGTAGCAATTCTCTCTCTTTCCTGATCTGGTGATCTTCCAAATGTAGAGCCACAAACAGTCTGTGAACCAAGGATTTGATATCTTCCATTTCAGTAGCATGCTCACTACTCAGCTTATCTGAAAAAAAAAAATTGCCATTTAAACCAATTCAAAAAACACACCCTTCTTCATTCTCTCTCCACCTCCAACCCCAAAAGCAGGACCATACAATGGTAAAAGGACAAAGCCAAAGAGAAACATCTTTCTCCTAGGTCTCAGTTTTCTGAGACTGCCCCATGCCTTTCACTAGAAGAAGTGAGATGATCGGTTATTAAGGATTGCTCTTACCTTTTACAGGAGGTGACACACTGTATGCTGTGTTGTTGATAACAAGCTTAAAGTCATTCATCAATAAGATCTCCATCAAGGTTGAATCAGAGACCTTGGTACCATCTGCAGAAGAAAGATTTCGGTACTAGATCACTTATCACGAGGAGTTTTAAACATTAGCAGATAACCCTGTAGAAAAGTGCTGGTGTTCTTCACTAATAATGTTTGGCAGCAACTCTACTTTTAGAACTGGTAGCTAATACTAAACAGTCAGGAGGAACACATGGTGTGATTCTTGGGGCTGCCCTGTGCAGCGAATAGAACTTTGATGCCCTGGAGAACCCTTTTTTTTTAATGCAGAAATTTACATGAATGGTACCCCATAAATTTTACATACATTTTTACAGCTCCTACCAAGAAGGAGCTCTGGATTCATTAGCAGGAACATGTAACAGTGGCTGTCAGGAGCACACTGCGGTTCAGATGGCCCAAGAGCCCCCAGAACCACGCACCACTGCTGCTGGACACATCAAAAGCCATGGAGCAGTTGCCCCACAGTATCTGTTTGAGATGATTCTCATTTTCTATACACAAGAGGGGCACCTGCCCTTGCCAAGGGCTAGGCAGCTTTACTCCCAAGATGAATAACCAAACAGGCTACAAAATACCAAGATTTTTGTACGTAGGTATTTGTCACGGGGCTACTGCCCCAGCTCCTCCACCTGTCCTCACACATCCACTACAGAAAGGCTCCACAGACATGCCCACATCTGCAATTATTTATTCACCAGATCCCTGTCCTCAGCCCCCATCTGATGAGGCTTAGACTACTGAACTCTGCAAACAAACGCCCCAGCTGGCTCGCCTGCCCACTCTATGTGGGTAGCAAAGCAAACCCAGAAGCCAATCACTTCCAATCCAAAATTTTAATGTGCCCATCCACTCATTTCTTTTTTCTTTTCCAGTGTAATAAAACATCAAGGCTCATTTGCATGTACATTACTAAGGTAACATTTATAACTCTTTCTATAACACTGAAGGGAAAAATGCTTTTCAAAAGAAGTGCCAGACAGGCTCTTTGTTCTGGATGTTCTGAATACAGCACTGACTTACTAACCTGTGCAACCTTTTATTAACTGCAAAGAAGAAGAGTTTTGAGGAAAGGGAGGTATTTTATTTTAGAAAATTCCCCCAGGCTTTAAGCAAAGCCTTTTTTCAAAACCTTTTTTTTTCAATCCTGTACCTAAACACAAGTGTTCCAATATCAACAAAGGGTCATTTTTTGTCTACAAAAGGTTTGCAGGATGAAAATCAAATCCACAGATAATGAAAATGAATCATCATGCACAGCACTGATGACTCAGGTTAAATGACATAGAAGTGGTTAAATGACCACTTTAATGGTTAAATGACACAGAAGTGTGCCTACACTAAAGCAAGGCTTCATAGTTTTTCTTTAATAATTCATGTTTAAGTTCAACTCTCAGTATTTGACCAACAGTTTCTTTTTACAGTATCTATTTCCTAATAAATTAAACATCTCAGCTGTTCTATAACATTACAATTACCCGGCACTTGACAAATACAGAACAGAGAACTATTCTGAGTCATTGTTTCAATCTTAGTACTCCCAAATCAAAGGGGATGGGGGTGCGTTTAAACAGATCAGATGAGGTGAAAACAACTCAAATTCGTCTCCACTTTGGAATCTGCTGCCTGTCTGTGCCAAAAATGCCAGACCTGTAGATTTCTTACAGGAATTACTTCATGGTTCACAAGTGACCCACCTTTGCACTGATGCAGGATGCAGCTTCTGCTGACATAGAAGAGAGGAAAACAGCCTGGCAGTGAATCCCAAACACTCCTGTCCTGGATGTCTGCACAAGAGCAGTACCCAAAGGCTAACTGCTGCCAGAACAAGTTCTGCCTAACCCCACTAAGAAACCTTTGTAGGGAAAACTTCTGTGTTCAGGGGTAGGCTAGCTGCTCACAACGACCATTTCTTACAATGGTTTCTGAAGACAAAGAGTCTTTTAGGCAATTATTTTCAAGAGAATTTTCTACTTTTCCTCCCTAGCAGACACTGTCAAAACAAAGCAAAACAAGACCATAAAAACCCAACACCAAAGCTCCTGAAGCTCACGAACACACTGGGATCCACACAGATCACATCTCCATGGCTCCAGAGGTCATCAATAAATTGCTCTGTGGAGCATTTTCCTGTTTTACTAAATGTGCCCACAACGGAAAGTAAAGCAACTTCTCTTAGGTCTGTGGCTTTCTGACCTTCTGGGAACATGAATCAATTTTCAGTTTCTCTAAAAGCCCCTGCAGCCCCCTGTAGTATCAACTAGAAAGAAAAGAATGTTGTGAATCCACCCAGCTATGAAACTGCAACAGCTTTCATTGACACCTTCCATTCTTTCTTCTGCTTATGTGTTACCTGCTGTTAAATACATCTTTCCACAGATATGTAAGTATCCTCATTTTTCTTTCTTTTTAGGGGTGTGAGTGGGGAAGGGGAGAAATAGATGCTTTTAATTAGCCAATTTCAAGTACATATTCTACCAGATTCAGACAAAAAAACCTATATCCCAATTCTAGTTTTAAGATTGAATCCTTCTCTAGTACCAGGACAGGGGTTGCAAGAGCACTGCTAAAATACAGACCAAGTTTTCTTGGAAATAAAGTGGAGAATAAGGTTAACTCAGTATTATTTTTTATCACCAGGCAAACCAAAGAGACAAAATAGAAGAGAACAGTGGCAAAATTTGAGAAAATTATCTGAAGACTTGGGTTGATTTGATAAACAGAATATTACAAGGAGGAAAGTCCACCCCAGTGCTAAAATACCAGTTTATCCTTTGACCCTATCAATCAGTTTCCTTTCAACCCAAGGGCCCTGAAATATTATACTCCAGGTGAAGAATGAAATCTCAATGTGTAAAAAACCTGTCCTTTACTATTGCACACGTTATCTGGTTGCTTAGCTCTTGAGCTTTTCTTACACATGTTTGTAGAAAGGCAAATGGATTCTTTCAGCTCTTGATAACACTGAACAGAGTAGGCATCACATCCAATAGCCTGACAGGTTGTCTTTCAGGAATGATCATGGAGGACAAGGAAAGAAAGAGATATCAAGGAAATCAGGAGATAATTATTTAAAAACAGAGTTACAAAAAGAAACTAACTGAAAAAGATAACAGAGGACACTACTGGGACAAAAGGAGATTTACAGTGATAGATCCAATTCTGCGTTTTTAATCAGCCTTTTCAAGAGGACTCAGTTATTAACCCTAGAAGCATTCAAGAGCTACTCCAACAGCAACAGTGCTAAACCTGATGGAGGACCGAACTTTTGCTCCAGAAGAGAAGTACACTCCATTTGAAAAGGAATGCATTCATTTCAGGAAATAACAGAAAACAAGATACCTGTTGCAAAGACTTCAGCTTTCTCAATTCCTTTATCTTCTCTTTGCACATCCTGCAGGAATGCTCCTACAGTGGTCACTACTGGCTTGACAGTGAACTGACAGCGTTCACCTCTTGTGGGCAGTGTAAGAGTTATCACAGGAAGACCATGTCTGTAATTAATAGTTACTTCTGGAGGGCAAAAAAGAAAGCTAAGTGAAAAAGTTGCATTGTAGGTTGTAGTTTAATGTAGAGCTGTTTTTAAACATGGGATAAATAAGGAAAATTACAGAAAAAAATCTAGATTTTTAAAAATTAATACAGTACCTCTATTTCTGAAAGCTGTACATAAAACCATGCAACTAATGTTATCTCACAGACTCTCATAAAACAAATGAAACACTGATGGGAAGGGGGAAAAGCTGCTGTGAAAGCTTACCATCAGATGGCACCAGCGTGCTGTAAGGTGCTCCTTCCCGGCCCCTCCAAGCTCCGGTGTGCCTCCAGAGTCCCACCTGCAGCATGGACACAAAGGAACTGGCCTTAGAATAGTCAGGATGTAAGGTGTACCTGGTTAAAGGCGGCACCCAGCCTGTCACGGTCATCAGCTTCCGTGTGATCTGACATCAGAGGTATCTGCCTGAAGAGAACTCCTTACTTGGCAATTCTATGTAAAAGGTGAAACCATCCTTATAGAAAGCACAATTTTTGCTAAAGGTATTATAGTATTGCCCACAGAAAAACATTTTATCTGTTGTGGTTTAATTAACTCAAGGCAAAAAGGGAAGGGGAAAGAAAGAAAGGGAAAAAATTGCAGTGTTTCTGAAGTGCTTCATGCAACTCTTGTGATAAAACCTCTCCTCTCCCCACAAAACAGTCGCTGGAAAAACCTCTACCTCGTGGTGCCTAAAGGCAGAATTCCAGAGTGTAACTTCCAACAGAGGGCATGGCTCCAGTGAAGACTCACTGCTGAATCGTGAACAACAATCACAAATAAAATAATAAGGGACTGAGGCCACTACCTGTTGCTTCATAATTCTATACTCTATACCCAAAGCTGCCTGTTGAGATTTGTGCTGCTAAAGGACAAAAACAACAATACAGCTTGAAGACCTTTAATGTTTTAAATATGAATGGCTGTTTCAACTGCATGCTGAGAGATGCTGCTGCAAGTACCAGCACCACTGTGCTCTGGTACCAGACTGCAGGAGGCACAGCCAGATGCAGTGAGTGTCCTCTCTGTCCCAGGACAGCAATGGCAGTGGGCTTTTGAACCTGCACGGCCACATGCCAAAACTTGCCCCTTCCAGAGCCACTGGGGAGAACCATCACTACACTTCAACACAGGCATATCAAAACACAGGAGACAACTGCCCTGATTACACCCATTACTTAAAGCTGGCTGCCCAGGTGGTGGAAGGTTCAATGTCCTTTGCTTCTGCAGCTGATCCCCCGCACAAGGAGAGGAACAATTTTATTGCAGCAATTCCACACAGCAGTTCATAGTTATTGCTATAAACTAAGTGTAGCAGGTAAAAGGAGGGAAATCACATCCCTGACTACGCCAGTTTAAAAAACTGGGCATGGGCTGGACCAAAGCCTGGGGTTTGAAATATGATAGCTGGGGAAGGTGGAAAACAATGTGGAGAGAGATGATAAGGATCGATTTTCCCCCAGTGAGCTTTATAGCTCATCTTTCTGAAGGCCAAAACATTTCAGAGTCTCCAAGATAATATTCTTTGACATGGCAGGAAAACAAAACTGTAAGTGCACAAGGCCCTGGCTATTCAATATGCCAAACACTGCTCACCACATTCACATGATTTATTTGTTTTTAAAGAAATACAACCTTGGCTGTCTGGATAGGAATATTCTATTAGGTTAAATAAAAAGATAATCTATAAATGAATCTGTGTGTTTCAAAGATGCTGATGCTTCCCTAACTTTTTACCTGGAACAAGCACTTTTCAGATTTAAAAAAGTAATTCTGTGAGTTTTGAATGCTAAGAAATTCATGTGTTGTAATCTTCAGGTATCAAAGATGGTCAGAAACCCAGTCCAAATAGCAGAATATCTTAAACACCAAAGTATTGCTCAAGAAAAGGTAGACAGTAGAAGCACAGGCATGCTGACAGCCACCCAGAGCTAGGATGCATCCAGTAACTTGTCTGTTTCTTGAGCAGAGCAAGAGATTTTCACTGGAGCAAGGCAGGACGCAGCCCAGCAGTGATCAGTTCTCACCCCATTTCAGGGGGCACCTGAACCCACAAAAGATTTAGGGACACACAGCTTGGAGCAGGGAGACAGCCTTCAACACAGGATCTGGTATGGAGCAGTGCACAGAAAAACTCAAGAGCTTTGAACACAACAGCAACTCTTGTTTCTTCAGGGGGATATACAAGGGATAAAATAAGGAACTAATTTTATTACCGACACTTAATGTGTAACTTTGCAATCAGTATCTAGATAGTGATCATCCAACACACCCCAGGCAATGAATCACACCCTGCCTGTATTTGAACGTTACCCAAATTCCCAACAAAAGAAATTAACTATTTACTTTACTTATAGAAGAAGTGCATTCAACAATCAATACAAATTAAAATATTTAGATATATTTAATATATTAATTTAAAATACTTATTAAATTAAATCACATTTATTGAAGTAAGATCTTTACAGTAGTTCATTTTATTATTCTTTAGATTTTGACATTACCATGCATGATCCACTGAAAGAATCTCTGTATACTGGAGCTTTCCTTTTTCAGATTGTCTCTAAATGCAGACTACCCATTAAAATCACCTGCAAAGAATAGAAAAGCAAAGGCCACAGAGCCATGGAGTTGAAGCAATATTGAAATAATTAACTTTCCATATTAGCTCTAGGTTGATGAATTGGGAAGCACGAAGGGCTGAGTTACTTTCTCCCTCTGTTTCCAGATTTAAATCTCCACTTTCAGTGAAGTTATTAAACCATTAGCTTGTGCCCTACTGCCAAATCATTGTGCTCCTTTTGAGATGCTTGGAATGACCCCTATCCTACCTCTGGAAAAGAAATGTTAGTCAGCAAGCATTGCAGCTACAAGGAAGACTTGAAGTACGGGACCAAAACAAAGAGACTGCCCTCACAACATCATCAGTGAGAGCTGAAACAGGAATGGATACCCTGAATTAACTGCATTACAGCCTTTGAGATACTCTAAGGAGCACAGCATACTGCTAACAACTCTTTTATATCCAGTGCATGAACCTCTTGGCCTCTAATCATACAAAGGCTAAGCAAGCTGTCCTACATTTTTCTGTAATTTGAACACGTGGCAGGACACCTGGCTAAAACACCTCTAACACAACCACAATTATATTCAGGAGTCAAAGGCTTGTGAACAGCATTTAGCTGTGAAACACTCCTTCTCCCTTGGCTATACCTGCTTCCTAATGCAAAATACCTAGGAGCAGCAGTTGGCCACATCTCTTGACTCAGTTCATGGACTCTGCTGGGAGTGAATTCTCATGAGAACTTAAGGCACAGAGTTTAAATTGTGATAAAAATAATCCAACATATTCTGCTAAAAATACCAGTTGGTATAAACCAGAAAATATATATGCAGTTTAAAGAAGTACTTCCTCTGGCTAGGGCGCCTCCAGTGTCTAAGAGCAGAGAAGCTGCCACTGTTAAAGTCAAGAGTAGAAATTCCAAAAATCTGGTGGCTTACAGCAAAGCTTTATGGACTAATGCAGCAGCACAACTGAGCTGGAAAACCAGGCACACAGACATGACGAGTGGGAGAGACTGGAATAGAAATACGGTATTTTTCATTTTTGAGTGGCAAATGACTGAACCTACCTATACTGCAGGTTCTGGAGCAAGTTGTTCCAAATAATCTACCTCTCATGATGCTGAGTGACTGTTCCCACAAACTTCAGCTCAAGTTCACTTTGTGACCAGTTATGTCTAAGAAATTGGTATCATTATGTGTATGAGGTGACATGAAAGCCTCTGATCCTCCTCTGATTCCTCAGCACCACATATGCAAACAGTAACCTCATCAGGAACTGTAACTCCTCTAGAAAATTGTAATGTGGATGGGGAGAGAGAGAGAGAGAGCACAGAAATAAAAATATTTTTCACACAAAAAAGCTATCTTGAAAATGGAATTCTACAAAAAGAAGTTATAAGGACTCTTTCTAAGAACACTATGAATTATTGTTTACTTAATTTTGACTTACCACACCAAAATATTTTAACAAATCTGAATCAAAAGGCAACTAGCCATCAATCACATTTTTGAAATTTTTGTCTGTGTGTGAGATCCTTTAGAGACTGCCCCAAGTCCAACTCATGAGTAGTCTTCACAAAAAATAATGCAGATTGTTATATAGATGGTCTCCTAGATTCTCATTTCCCTCTCTCTAAGGCAATGATAAGAATCTGAGCTGGAAAAGCACGATAATAAAATGCCCTACTCCACAAAGCATTTTACCCTCAATAGTACTGCAGCAAAACACATTCCAGTTAAAACATAACTTCCAGTGTGCTTTTCCACAGTAAGGTAGTGTTACAGGCAGAAGAGGAGAGCCCAGCAACCTCCTGGAGCCCTTCTCTAACACCTGCTACAGCTTCTTCCACTCAGCTACTGAAGAGGACTGTGGGAAAGGAGCAGGAGGAGACAGTTCATGGAATTGCAATGCTTAAGAATGAATTTTGGGGGCTTTTTATTCCCGACTGTCACCAGACAAGCCAACATCCCCACTATCCATTGTTCTCCTCGCATCCTGATCTCACCTAGTTTGAGAGGCAGAGTGCAGGACAAGTCACCTCCCTGCATGCAGCCTGTTTGAAAGGGCAGGAGAAAAATGAGGGCAGGTATGTGTTAGCCACTGTTCAGTGAGGGCCTGTGCTATAAATAGCTGTGTATATTTTCCACATTGGCTTACCTGTTTTTCTGATAAACACACTTAGAAGTTCTCTGCAGATGAATGATGTCGGCTCCTGTCTGATTCTCCCAGGGAAACCAACCGAGACTAACTAATTACAGACTAATAATCTGCAGTTTCAGAATAATCTTCAGACATTTCAGAATGGTTTAAAACCAAGGGACAGGAGGAAAAAAAAGCAAGTGCTGCCACAGTCCACTAAGTTTGCAGATTACGCACAACCAAGCTAACCAAAAATGATTCATTGTTCTGATCAAGTTTACAAGAAGTACGCTTGAGGTATTTCCCTTTTTAAAATGAGTCACTAAGGCCATTTTGGAAATATCTGCTGTTAAATTTCTGTGCTGATTTTGTAAGCAATCCTACATGATCAGGAAAATGAGACATATGGAGCCCCAACAACTGCCTACAATCATCTTACAAGTGCCCATTTGAGATACAGATGATTTCTCTCTTATTAACATTTCATTTGTCTTTTCTTACACTTAAAGGATTGTCATTGTTTCTTCACTGGTCGCAGAACTGATTTAGATGATCATGCAACAACAGCCTCAATGCAAACAGCAGCTTCAGAGCACATCACTCAGATTTAGCCATCACCCGGATTTCTGGAAGCCCAACTTAAATTAAACAAACAAAATCCCTGCAACAGACACATCGCTCATTCTGTCATAACACCCCTATACCAATACACCAGTTTCAGCCAGGGAAGACACTTCTGACACCTGGGAAGATTCAAGATACATTTCTCTTTCCTAGGACAAAAACCAAAAAGAGGACAGATTTTTTTTTTTTTAGTTTGCTGAGAGACAATTTTCCTGTCTCAAATGGGCCATGCAGTGAATACCTTCTCCCAGCTGTCCCACAAGGCACTGTAGGAGCTACACTTGTAACATTTATATTTCAATCCATTTGTATTTCAATCCTTTCAATGCAGCTAATTCAAAATCTGCAATATTTTTAACCCTTTCCTCAGTAAACATCCACTTTAAAAGAAGTAACTGGCAGGTCTCTTCCAGCAAAACAGTAGTTTCAACATGAGTATGTATGTTCCAGTGATATTCTTGGCAATGCAGACTGTTAATTATTATTTGGACGGGCAGGAAAATGTTAGGGATCAAATCTAAGACAACAGAGGACGGTAACAGTCCTCATATAGTCACACCTAAGTTTGCTCTAAATTATTCTGGGACTATCTGTTCTATCTGGGACTATCTGTACTAGCAGTATTAGAGAGGTTTCTCCTTTTTCTCTTGCCACAATTCCAGAAATGCACTGTCTATATCATTATTCTAAAACAGCACATCATATATTGAAAGTTTTAGAAACACCATCATATTTCCTTTTCTTTTTCTTTAAAAGTCTGCAATTAGTCCCAAACACTTAAGAACTCATGTTTTTCGCAGGCAGCTGTAAACAGGTACCTTTCCAAAGGGAAAACACATATTTCTTTCAATTGCNGTTTCAATTACATCAGACCAAAAGAAAAAAAAAAGGAAAAAAAAGTAGGAGCAGAACAACAAAACAACTGACAGACTAGATCAAACCAAATGCCTTTCTCTATTAGCAGCTGGCATTACAATGTAGCTCTAATGATATAACAGATAACGGATTTTTAAACAGATTTGTAACAGATAGTTATAAAGCAATTCCAAACTGGAACTCAGTTTATATTCCAGCTTTATATGCTGCTACACTCCTGTGGATGCTCAAATTACTTGCAGGGAGTACAGAACACTTTTCACCCTTTTTAGAAAGTAACTCAAGAAAACAAAGGTGCAAGAACTGAAGTAAACAGAGACTCCTAATACTTTCCCTTCTGATAGTTTCTGATGAATGATGTTTTCTAGAAATGTCTAGGGCAGACACTATGAGAACATCCACAGTGAGCAACCCACTGCAAACTTAAAATCACAACTTCATAGAAACTGCAACAGGTGGTGTCGGAAACCCCAGAGCTGCCATTTCATAGAGCCTGACAGCAGAAACATAACAAATTAAAAAACCATAGGAAGTAAACATTTCTAAGGAAAAGATGAAAGAGAAAACTACAAACCCATCAATTTCAAGAGCTTCCAGCCTTCATGCACGCTTTGCAGAGCAGTTACAACAAACTGGGTTTAGCAAGACCAACACTTTACAGAAGAAGACAACTTCATTCAAAGTCCTTATCAGAGATCTACATTAAGAGTTTTAAAACCACAAAACTCATCCAGCAGGCAACCTTAAAACCATCTATTTGTTTTCTTGAAAGAGAGCTCTGCTGGGAGAAGTATCAAGAGCATTCAAGAATGCTCTTTCCTACAGGAAAGTAGCCACAGGAGAGGTACCTAGAAAATCCAACCACTCTGGCATGAAACACAAATGTGCTGCCAAGAGTGCAGAGGCCTCGCTAGCCCAATAGCTCAGCAAAGGTCCCAATGAGCATGTATGTTTCTGGCACTCCATGACTTGTGTCTAAGTACCCATCACTCCCAAATGCTTGTGGACAGAGGTCTCAACAGTGCCATTCCCAAAGAGACACACCAAAATGTTGTCAGATGTCAAAAAGGAAACATTTTTCCTTTATTTTTTAATTTTCTTTTGGAAATCTATGTTCTCCCACTGCTATTCAAGAAGCTATTTTAATCTAAAACCATGAAATGGCTGTGGCTTTGGTGATTCTATCCACTTCCGTGTTTCAGCTGTTGCCATCAATGCTTTAAAAACATAATTTAGCTGAACCAGGGACTGAGTGAAGTCATTTGCAACACCAAATCCATCATAAGCAGATTTTTACCTTCTTCCTGTAGGAGTAAAAATACAAAGCACACAGACAGCAATGGAATTTTGAAATCAACATCCAATACTGGCTGTGATACAACCAGTACAATACTGAGCTATTGTTCTGATCTTCAGTTTTACTCTGTACAACATGCTCGCACATTTATCGGTTTCTACAGAGCATGTAAAGCAAACAAAAAATGAAGTCTTCCTGCAGAGCTTTCTAGTATTTTTTCTAAAGCTTTTTATCACAAGAAAAACAATCACAACCAGTACAAGAAGAAGAAAGGCTCTGTGTGCCCCGGATGGACCAGAACCTGTGATCTGATGTGCCCGCTGTGCCTCCCAGGGGGGAAGTGAGCAAAACTGCATGCCAGCTGCTCACTTTTCACCCCAGAGCCTTTGAACTTCAGCCAATTAAGAGCTGTTCTATTTCCTCTTCCTCTATTAATTAATTCAGGACATGTATCTAAAAGACTGATGCAACAGACAGGCCAAGAATCTCAATCTTCTGAATGCAAGGTTTATCACGTTTTCAGGATTTTATTGCTACGGCAAACAAGAATTCAATGCCACACAGAGCAAGCAGGCAGTAGCCCAAAGCTGTTGCTCTTTTTCTCCTCAAGCCTATAGGAACACCAATATTGGATGTAGTCATCTTGTCTTCCAACACATGCAGATTGCTGGAACAGTGACTGGTAAGGCAGAACCTCTTACCCAGCTCCACCTTTGGGATACATTTAAATGCAGGTGCCATCTATGAATCAGACTCCTGCAGAGAGAAGAATCTCTACCCTGCAGCACTGACAGAAGTCATGGTGGCAGTTTTACTCTAAGCTACCTCTCAGGTTGTTAGTCAATGAAGTTAAAGCCCAGTTTTGTCCCTAGAATTCCTCCTAATTGAGTGGAAGCATCTTATTCAGGGAAAGTACTACTAGAGGAAAACTCCTATATAAAATAAATAAATCCCACAGAATACTCTACATCAGGTTGAAATGCTTATAGCCTGTACTCCAGAACAAGCCACAGCACTGTCCTAGAAAATTAATCCTCTGTGGTCACTCTATTTATCTTCACCTCACTCCCAAAATATACCCAAACTCAGACAGGAATTCCATGTAAATTCCAGTATCAAATAACTTAGAATTGGGGGATTTGCCATATGCATCAATAATGCTTTACTACTCAGAGCAAGCAGCACTACATAGTTGTATTCCAAGGACCTGAAAACTGCTCAGTTCTTAATCTTGGAATTTTAACACAGGATTACTGGAAAATGAAAATTACTCCTTCCCTCTGTTACAGAAATGTGTACATGCAGAGATTTCCTACCAGGAAAATATTCTGCCACTATATTTTGACATTAAGTATCAAAAAATATCAAGTTTGTCTTATTTGGTAAAGCAGTATATATATATCCAGTTTATGAAGGGGAAAAAATGGCTGGGGGAAGCCAACAGGTGTTCTAACATGTTGCATCAAATTTCTCTTGAAACAGCAGAGAAATTCACCCCTAAAACACAGAAGGATGACCAGTATTTTTGATACATCAACCAAACCATTTACTGGAAAGCTATTAATTGTAAATTGGAAAAAAATATATAAAATAGAATTCAAGATTATACTTAGTCCTTAAAAATTATGGATCCTGTTTCCCCCTTGTATCAGCTTAGATCTGAAGGAAGATGTAGAGTACAGGTTTGCATTAGCAGCTGCAAGAACTCCTTGTTCTGAAGAAATCTAAGTGTCTTCATAGCACTAATAGCTTTTTAAACCCATTACCGAGGCAGCTCTGTGTTATCTATCTCATTAACTGGCACTTCTGAATTTCCAGGTGACCTAGTATTTTCCAGGTGAAGTTTTTCAGTTCATCAGGGGCAACTCAAAGCCTTACTAACTCTGCCAACAGAAGAATAGGAAAAAAACCCCCTATAATTAACGCCCCACCTGAAGGTAGGACTATTATGCAGAGTTATGAATGACCTTGTTTGGTTTTTTGGGTTTTTTTGGTAGTGTGGGTTTCCTAGAGGAAAGAGAAACACAATCACACCGCATGTCTGTCTACCAACGTCAGCTTCCAGTAAGATTTAAGACCATTTAATTATGCAGCTTACCAGCCACTCAGTCAGAAGCAGTTAACAAGTGCTCAAAGATCCAACGGCCTGCATTGCCTCTACTGGGACACACAATACTTTAGCACATTAGGGATGTTAATTTTAAATTAAATATGATTAGAGAGGCTACTCAAAACTGACATTTAATATCTGCTCACTCCTGACAGCACACTTGCCACCATACACAAACAAAACAAGAATAAGGAGCAATGCTCTTCAGGAGCAAGGCTGAGCAGTTCCATCTTGGTGTGTTTACCCAGTACCTTCTAACAACAATTAATTTGTACGTAAAACAGTTTTAACATGTCTTTCTGTGCATGTGGACAAAAGTACCCCCAACCAAACAAAAAACCCCACTTTTCACTTGTATATCCCTATCAATGAGGAAAGATTCTCATCTTCCACGAAGTTCAGCAGCAGGGTGGCCTGCAGGATGGGCACTGGAACACTGCAGGTGTCACTGTGCAGAGTCTGTGGTCTCTCACAAAGCCTGAGTGCTGGCAGGGTAAGTGCACTGTGGGCACCATATTCAAAGACATGCCCTTCTTGGAATAATCAAGTTATAACAAAGTTGTTGTCAGAAGTATGGAAAAGATGTGCAATCTACACTAAGAAACCACTACTCTGTAGAAAAATGGCTTAATCAACTGTCTAATACATTCCTCATCTTTGCTGCAATTTTCAGGCTTTTTTTCCCAGAGTCCTTTTGCAAGCTCTTCCCAGTCTAATCTGCCTTGGACATGGATAGCACTAACTATTCCAGGAGTCTGTTATAGGAGCACATCTTTCATACCTCAGCAAAGGTACTGATTTTAACATCCATAAAAGTGAAAGAACCATGCTGACATTCTCTGCCATTTTACAGCGCAGCAATTTTCCTCCAGCTGGCAATGCAAGCAGGTGAGCTGGAAGTCAGACCAAGTGGTATTTCTGGTTTTGTCTCACTCTCTAGACTTGGCAAAGGCATTCACATCCAAGTTTTAAGGTAGAGCAGTACCCTCAAAGTGTTTCACACTTGAGGTGTTTAAGCCTGGCATCAAGCACCCTAAAACTACCACACACTTCAACCTCAGTCTCACATGCCTTCCAACTGAGCACCCCAAATCTGCATGCACATCATGAAATGTTGGGGTTTTCAGTCTCTAAACTTCAGCTTCACATTGAAATACAGCTGTAAGACCTTCAGCAGACCATGTAGCCAGCCATAACTGGCCATAATCTGTAACACACATCACTGAGTGGTTGGATATGATAACCTCAGGAGGTCCTTTTCCAACCTGAATGATTCTGTGATTCTGAGGATGAGATTTAACAAGGTCTGTCTCATGGGTTTTGGCTTAGCACAGAGCAGGTTGTAGCAAACAGAACTAGAGATTTCCATATGGACCCTTACAGGAATTTGTATAACATTCATGACCTACCTCCCTTCTGTTTCCTTGGGGCACATAGCATTTTTGGGATAAAGAGATTTGACTGAAAGGATACATTAGTGCATCATGTTTTCCTATTAGTGAGATGTACACATAGACCACTTTATACACAGCCAATGGCTAGCTGAGGGGAACTGCAGGATGCAAAACAATGAAAGGTCTAGCTGTAAATGCCTATCACAAACAAAATGTTGGTGACTTCAGAGGATACACCAGAGAGCAGAGGACAAACGGCACACAGATGTACTGGTACTCCTCAGTATGACTGAGAGTGCCACAACACCACTAGCAATATCTGAATTCATTCTTTCTTTCTTTTTCTTTGCCCCACATTTAAAATGCCATGCCTAAAACTTACTTTTTTAGTTAAGGTTGAAACCCCCAACAGCCAACAGGTACACAAATTAATTTGTTCCAGTAGTGCCCAAAAAACCCCAACCAATGTCTTTGCAGTAAGAAAAATTGAATGTAATAAAGTATCTGATTTGATCAGCTAAACAACACATAAGGACAGCAAAGAACTCTGGTTGTTGTCAGTTTTTATCTTCCCACATTTTTATTAGAAAAGAAATTTTGAAGAAGTGTCACAATACATTAATACAATTTCTGTATTTCCAGTACACAACTGCAGCCAAGACTACTTATGACAAAACCTTAGTTAAAGTTCATTTACACTATTTCAGCTTAGGGATCTCACAAGCAACCAAAGTAAGCATAGAAAGGCAGGTACAGTTATTTCCACAAAATCATACTAGCTTGAAGAGGAAGAACCTTTTTGTTTGGGGACATTTTGCTATCCTGGTCAGCTATTAAATATAGCTCTGCCATCAAAACAGCAACACAGATCAACAAACACATCCCAAGATATTAAGGCCAGAATGGACCAGAGAGGTTGATCCTATCTAATGTGCTGCACATGTACAGCGTGGCAATTTCTTCACGAAGCTCAGCCTAAGATGGAATTACATTTTTTTTTTCCTCAGAAAGCATCTTTGCCTTGATTTAAAAGATTTTAATAGAGGGATGTTTGGGTTTCTCCATAAATCAGAGATGAGAATAATAAACTAGCACAATCAAAAAAGCCCAGGTGCTATATTTTTCTTCAATGAGTTCAGCCAGTTGATCTGTAGAGTTTAACCTGCTTAGATGAACAACTCTCTAGCCTCAGAAATATCTCTTGTTTTGTAGGTACTTGTAGACTACAAGAAGCTACTTAGATTGAAAGTCTTCTGGGTTTCGTGGTAATTTTCTTTTTTTTTTCCTCAGGAAACAATTTTTGTAGTTTCTTTAAAGAAAATTCAGAACTGTTCAGTTTTCCAGCATTCAGAATTCCAGACTCACTAATGTTATATTGGGACAATAATACACCCAACTCACAGTACCCTTCACATATTCAGCTGCCCCAAAATCTGGGGTTCTACAGCCATCTCTATCCTCATGCCTCTTTCACAACAGCCACTTTACAGGACACACTTATCATTTACATTCTCTGTTTTCAGATGGTGGACTTAATTTTTTACATCCTATAATTTTCTTTTACTTTTTTTAAAACTGTATTGAAACAACACTACTGGGTTGGGTAGCTTACTGGGAAACCTTGGATATGTCACTGCACCTCTAAGGTGGAAATAATGACACTTAACCAAACTTCTGCTCACCTTTACATATTATAAAGGATGTAAAGGAATCAATTCCAGCAAGGACACAGAGTTTCCTACCACTGACTTCCCCATTAATCAGCAAAGCAACCGGTAAAACATATTGTTTGGATAATCTGTATATCTTACCAGTAATTGTATTTTGCTCTAGACACTGAGGATGCTAAACCATAAACATCAGCAGGTGAGAGCTCTTACACAGCCACACCAAACACATGGCATTGCTGCATTCACAGTTTATTTTGTGCCATCCTGCTTACAGATTCAAGATGTACATTTTAGGAGGTGTTAGTAATTGGTATGCTGGGCACCCAGTTAGGCCTTACTTGTTCCCACCTCCAGTTGTCAAACTTTAGAATGGATTTCTGCACTTTTCACAGTGTCAGAGATACTCCTTTACAAAAAGGAGCAAGACAGCTTTCAAGTCAATTTTACAAGGATAATTGGCTTCAAGGATATAAATTAAACTTGAAATGTAATAGACATAACAGCAAAAGGTTTCACATCATGCAGACATAATGCCTGCTTCAAGAATCCCTTGCAATCAGAAGGAGAAAAACCCACCAGTTCTTTTTCATGGTCAAGCTAACCTGCCATCTCATACCTCTGATACATTATGTGTGATTACCCATTTCCTTGCAAAACTGCACAGCAGTCAGAGCCCAACTTTTGTCAAATGGCGAATAGCTGAATTTCCTTCTGTTTTGAAATACCAAGCTGCCAGCCACAGGCAATTTCCAAGCTAATCTGTAAAATGTCCCTAGCACCATAATAAAAAAAAAATAAAATCGCACTTTTGTTTCATAATTAATGTCCTACAAGTAAAAGCAGTGCAATCACCTGTACATGAAAAGAATCAGAAGTAAACCATTTATTCTCTTCAAAGAATTTAGCGACTCAATTATTTTTCCAAGGAAAGGCTGGCAAAGTCTAAAGCTCAGTGTTACCTCTAGAAGATGAAAGCAACAAATCAAAGAGTACTTATTCTTTATAATTATTATCCAGAGTTTCATGGTAACTGTTAAAGGTAAATGATAGGCCACACTCCAGAGACTCATACTTCTGTTCTGCCTAGAGTCAAGATAAGCCAATCCAAACCCTGAGCTATGGGAAAGTGATATCAAAGACACTTCAACAGCTATTTCATACCTATATATATAGATACCTAAATCTATCTCTATATAAATAAATAAATATAAATATATGTAAAAATAAATAGCCTTCCTGTCTTTAGCTTAAATTAGAAAAGCCTGAAAACCAGGTGGATTTTGGTCAGTGAACTCCTCAGTTCACTTCAGAATTCTCATCTGGTAAGGAACAAAAATATTATTTTGGCTTGATTCAACTTGATCTATTTCTGTTTTGCTGCTAAATCGTGCTTGTTATTTCCAGAACTTTAACATTTGCATTGCATTCTCACTATCTGCAATCTATAACTCTGGAAATGTGGCATCCAGTTTTCCAAAAGTAGCACAGCATTTATTCTTACCAACCAGGAATACAAACACAGACATTGGGTCCACATTCATGTAGCTCCCAAAGGACTTTAGTAGCCTAAAGATGACCTTTTTCTTTAAAGGAAGTCTCTTACATACTTATCAGGGCGCTGAACAACTGCATATTGGGAGAGATTCATCACATATCCCACCACTCACCCAAATCCACCTGACCAAGGTCATCGAAATACTAAAGGATGACAAAAGAAAGAAAAGAATCTCAACCCTTGGAGCTCCTGAACCTGCTAATAAATTTCCACTCAGTTTTGAGAGATGGCAGGCACACAGACAGTCCTCGCATCACCAACTTGGGACCCACTGACGCTTCCCACTCTCAGCTCAACATGGCACGTCCTGTGGGCAAGGGCAAGGATGACTAGGGGAATATTTGTCACATAGCTGCAGAAAAACAGCCTTGTTAGGTCTGTGAGCCATCTAACTGTGATGGCCTGTCCTGTGCAACCTATAATCACATCATTACAGGCTGTACAGGCTATCTGAACAGAAACACAAAAAAGGCTGGTAAGGGATCTTTTAGCTCTGCATCAGTTTTGCACATACCTTAAATTTACAAAGAACAGAGAGTTCCCACAAGGCAAGACTCGCATTTTCTGGTGTTCCAGAGCAATTCAGCCCAAAACAAGGGAATACTTCAGTGAGAGCATGGTAGACAGAGAAGGGAAGGGAGATGCTGTAGCTATAAAATGGCTCAAGCCTTCACAACATGTTACAGGTCTAAAGGTACAAAATCAAAGCACAGTGTTCCAGCAGTGATATCTGGATTTTCTGTACTCTTGAAGTCTATCACAGGGAGTTCAGCAGGGCAAATGTGACCAGCACCACAACACCAACCTACAGCATCACAGACTTGATGCTTCTCACTCTGCAGCCCCTCATGTACCTTAGCCTTGCCTCCACACCACTGCCACCATTCCTGTAGTGACACATCTCTCTCACTTTCAGTTTGCATTTTAATAACCCAGAGATCCCAGCTATATTTTGCTATTATCACCTAAATTTTACAGGTATTCTCTACAGTCAGAATTTACTCCAACAGCGCTTGGGATGCCAACAAAAATAAACTGCAAACTATGGGATTAGTTTCTTTGTTTCTAGGCTTAACATTTGACTCTTAAGAGCAATGCCGGGTGGGCAGATCCTCCATAATACAGGTAAGCAACCTTTCTGCTGGAGCCCTGCAGGGCAGGAAGGACAGACGCCTGGAAAAGAAAGGCTTCAAGGAAGCTGTTGGGAGCACTGCTGTCAATCTTCAGTAGTCCCGCAACTCTCTTAGCTTGCCCGGTGGTGCTCACAAACACGTTTCCATCATACTTTTATGCCAGAGACCATTTCCACATCATCTTCCTATTATCAGGATCATGAGAGGAAGACCTTCCACATGGAGCCAAGCAGTAAGTACAGTAGCACCATTTCCCTTCACTTTCTTCATCTGAAAAATAGACCTGTGTTTAAGAAATAAGAAAGGAAACAGCTGACCTCAAATGCTGAGTTTCTAGTTGTTGGTACTTACCCAATCTTATTATTAACATGATAGTCTCTTTTTGAGAACTTCAAAAAATGGGATTCAACCACTTGCCTGCAAACCACAGGATCAGGCAGTTAAGCTGAAGAAATTCACCCATCACCATGTATTTTTTCATAATACATGTAGTAAGTAATTAATCTATTTACTTTTTCTTTTTTTTCCCCCCAAGAAAAATACCATGAAAAGCAATAGCCAGATGAGAAATTTGGACATATCAAAATTCTTAAAAAAACACAAGTGCGTTTTGCACATTATGCATTTCTCAGAAATGATACAAAATGCAAATGGTACTGAAATCTCTGAAGTGAAACACTTCAGCCCAGAAGCTGCCTGCCACTTCTCTGATAGCTATTTCCTTGTCATAATCAGGCAAGTTGTTTTGACAGTTTCGCTTCTATGTTGACTATAAATCTGTGAACATTTCATGGATGGTTGAACTGGAACAACTACCAACAATCTCCATCAGCTTGGAGCACGAAGATTTAGCCATGGTCCAATAGCTAATTGCAAACCCGTATAAGTCAAAGTGCTGAAAAACTGTATTTACTTTACACTGTGTAATTCATTTGGATTTTATAAAGTAACTGTAAACTACTTGACTAAATTAACTAATGCTACTTCATGAGCTGCATTTAAACAAAAAGGAAACGGCTCAAATGTAGAAAAGAGGAAGGAAGAGCTTTCTGAAAGTTCAACTGGAACAAGAGTAAAAATGCTTACAGGGCTGCAGGTTTCTTGTTTCCATGGAGTGCTATCTCTTTACATCAAATCATCAGCTTTAGTTCATGTTGCTGTTTAGCTCCTGTCATGGAAAAAGTCACGCTCCTGTCTCAGTACAGCCGATGCCTGAGGAGCAGCTGCTCTTGTAGGTCCTGCACTTCAGCCTGTGACAGACAGCAGCTCACTGACACTGCCAAGGAAGGATAAAGGAGTGCCCTAAGACAACCCTCTGCAGCTCCTCACTCCACATTCTCTGAAAGATGCCTCTGCTGCAACAGCCTGACCCTATGTGGCAATCACCGCTGGCATCTGAAATATGAGACAGGACCAGCACCTGGCATCTCGGTCCTTTCCAGGGCTATCTGCAACTGCTGGGTGTTGAGGCACAGACAGCAAAGAGCACCTCTGCACAGAACATAACAGCTGCCAGTACCTGCAGCTCAACAACAGAGCAGTAAGCCTGCCAGAAGATATTTTAGAAAAAGTTGCTTTGCAGAACAGGGAAAGGTTGAAGGCTGGAAATATATTCTTATCTTTTAGAGCCCTGCCAGCTAATTTGATTATAAGTCTCTAATTCACAGTATAATTGACTGTCTCTGAATCTCAGACAACTGCTGCAGGCAGAGAAGAACAATTAACTTCTTTATCAACTTTGAAAAACCAACACAGTTTAAATAATTTAAGTTACTTAAAGGTAACATAGAAAACTTATGGCAGAGGAAAGAACAAACTCGGTCTGAGTATCATCTCGGCATCACATGTGAAAGAGTGCTGGGTGCTTCCCTGTCCTAAGACTCAGCAGAAAAAAAACCCTACCAAGATAAACATTACATTTTAAACTATCCACATATGACTTTTGAATTTTAAATCTTTTATGTCTGAATCTATTTCTTTTGTAAGTATTTTATTCAATATATTTTTGTCGACTTAATATTTTTGTATCAAGGGCCCTTTTTTTTTTTTTTTNTTTTTTTTTTTTTTTTGAGTGTTGTCAAAATATCTGCTGCCTGTATTTTGATTGCATAGCAGATCAGCTGTGAATGAACAAGAACCACACGAAAACGAAGAACTGCTCTTAAACTCTCTGAATGGCCCTCATGGTCCAACAACAGTCCAGCTAGCTCAACAACCTCCCAAAATCCCTTAGGGGTACCCAAGGAGGAATGAGAACAATGAAAGAATGTTTTCACCCCCTTTCACAGCCCATTTTACAAGTTTCCACTCTGAAACAGCAAAATACAAATACCTTTAAAGTGGCTTTCACAAAATGCAGCAGCTTGACATTCCTGCCACACTCTGATTCTGCCCTGTGTCACAACTATCACTCCAAAGATCACATGTATTAAAGATGTTCAGCAACTTGTGTTTAGGAGATCTAATTTCATAGGCTTCAGCTATTTTGCCAAACATAGAAAGCAGCTGCAACAAACAGAAACAACAAATGCAGCACAGAGGGGCTGCACACCCTGCAGCCAGCTCTGCTCCACACTCTGGCCTTCTTCAGGTAGACTCCTGTCATTCCTGCATGCTTCAGAGACCATAAACAGCACAAATGCAACTAGCACATCCTCAAAGAATAACATCAAGGAAGAGCAGCCAAAGTCTAAGAAAGAGTCCCTGGCAAAGGAGGAGAAGCTGTTCTCACCTGCAGCTTGCTGTCTCCTGCAGACACCACCTTCACATTACAATTGCCTGGCAGTTTTTTCAGACTTCTTGGGAAATGCTATAGACCCAACTTCCTCAGCTGACCCAAAAAGCTTTTGAAGCAGATCCAGCAGCAGCCGGACTACTTAGGCTTTTGTTCATCTCAGTGAGACACCAGGATGACCATACTGTGTGGGAGAAGGAAGGATCAGCACTGCCAGTGACGTCACTTCTCTGCTCACTGGTGCACAAGTTACAAATCAGAAACTTGGGAATGTTATCTATATTACCTTTAAATAACTTAGATTATTTAAACTGTGTTGGTTTTTCAAAGCACATAAAGAAGCAATTATTCTTCCCTGCCTGCAGCAGTTGTCCGAGGATCACAGACAGAGATACTCAATTATACTGTAAGGAAGAGACATATAATCAAATTAGCTGGAAGGGCTTTAAAAGATAATGAATGAAGTGATGAATTAGTGAAATCATGTTAGCCTGGCCTCTACAAAAGGGATTGAGTTCATTTGACATACTTGTTTTCTTTCATCCACAATAAGCTCATTAAATAAAGTTTAGTTTAGTTTATACAATAGAGTATATTGTCCTGTAAATTTGAGAGATTGAGAAGGATTGTGACACTCCTTCCCGAAGACTGGTGTTCAAGGATGAGAAGAGAGAGAGGAGTTCATCAGCATTTGTCTGCAGGACCTAAGACAGCACAGTTAACTCTAGATGAACACTAGATAACACTGTAACACTGACAGCTCACATGACTAATGGGCTGGGATGAAGCCAAACTCAATAGATAGCTCTAATCACCCTAAAAAGACAAGATATTCATTGCTACATATTTGCTAGATATCCATCCAGGAAGTCACGCACAGGATACCCGAAGTTTCCATTTCAGACACAGCCCCAACCATATGCAGAGTTCCATTTTTTGTGTGTGTGCTTATACCTCTCACACTTGTTAGATTTATGAGCCCCAGCAGCCATTGCTTAGGCAAGTCATACATATTTAATTCTTACATTTTTCCTCATAAATTAATCTATACAGCTTTTACCCATTTATTGCTTCAGAGTTCTGACCACTGTCTTTATTGCAAGAATACTAATATAATATTTCCACTACTGTTATACCAGTGCTTTTCTTCTCTTGTCCCCTGAAACAACTCCTCCTACACAGGCAACACAACTACACTGACATTTCCTACCACCCTAGCATATTCACAGAGATTCCTCATTTAAAACCCTTACTCAGGGGTGCCAACATTCAGTGGGTTTCCTCATGGAGAGATGAGGAAGAGCACAACAAAGGTATTACATTCCTCTTTTTCTTCTGACCAGCAATTTTTGTCTAGCACTGAGACAATGCCAAGTGGAAATGGAATATCAAGTGACTTCAAGTTTAATTCATTACAACAAAAATTACAAAAATAAGCCCCATATTAATCTCAATAAAGCCTCTCACACTTCTCTTCAGGTGCCTTTCAGCTTCTCTCTCAACATCTATGCCATTTGATTTCACTGGGACACAAAAGGAATTTACAGTTATTAATCTCTTTTATCAAATGGCCCTGTTTTCAGCACCAGTGAGACAGCACAGCCTGGAAAAAAAACAAAACCATCAGTCACTTCAGAAATTAATCTTGTGTTCTGCCTATGCAAAACATAAGGTACACATAAGCACAGTCTCCCTATTCAGCAGCAGCAGCTGAAGGGTGATGTTGGCAGCTGTGTTAAGACACAGCAGGTGTTGCTCTACTGCTGCTGCTACTCTTCTCCTTCATGTAACACACATTCTGGACCTCTGCAGGCACATGAAGGATTGCAGCCCAGAGGAAGAAGCCAGAGTGACCATAAGGGGGGCAGGGAAGGAGAACATCAAATGAGGCCAGCAAACTCATGACCATACCTGCAAACATCATCTATGATAGAGAGAGAGGCCTTGAGTGATCAGCACAAATACAAAACTTAGCCCTGTACCAGCCACTGTGAAGAAAATTACCCCACATGAAACCAGCTGTGCTACACCAACTCTACAGCTCAAGCAGAAACTTGTTTTCTGGTGACTCTCAATAAATATTCAATGTATTCTAGTTTCTTACTTAAAGGAACTGGATATGAACTGTCCTTGCTCAAGAAGCAGGAGCCTTTGCAGTCACTTCCCTGGAAACTTATGATCTGTGCATGGTTTATTAGCTCATTATACTGATGGCTGAAGAAAAATGAGACTCTAAGAGCTGTCTGCTTCTGGTAAATATTTAACTACCAGAATTATGCCAACAGACTTCTCAGCTTGATTCTCCTTAACTTTGCTTCAGAATCATGCCTTCCTCATCCCTTATAGCCTGAAGCTGAGTGTGTATGGTATTTAGCAACATATTTTTCCTCTAGGATGTGAATGGATTCTACTAATATATTATGATAGCATTTACTCTGAAATGAACTTCAGTCACCTCTTATCTCTCCAGATAAAGAATCATCTGAACGTTTGCTCTACACTTGTTGCTTTATGAGCTTCAGTTTCACAGATTAGAAAAACTTTTCCCAACTATTAACAGAGAAAGAACAATGCTTAGCCTCTGAAATTGTTTGAAGGAGACAGAGGGGTAGAATTTCACAGTTATGGATCAAGTGTTATCCAGCCGGGCATAGACCAGGGTGAGGAAGGGCAGATGTGGAAAAAATCATCAGGCAATTCCAGGCCCCAGCAGCTAGAGGAAAGGCCAGTATCAAGTGTAGAGCAGCCCCAACCTTTGCACCGTTCTGAGGATACAAGACAAGTCCTCTTTACAAGGCCACTCTCTGCTCCAGCTGTTCCAGTGCCCACAGCTCCTCCACACAGCAAGAACTGCAGGAACAAGGCACCTCCTTTTCTAAGGAGTTTGAATGAGAGAGTGTCTGTCATTCCAACTATCACTTCTCCCTCTTTTCTTCAGCCTGTTAAAATTACACTTAGCATATCCAGATGTCCTTAGGAAAAAGAGTCAGTTGATTCCTCAAGCTCTGGTCCTCAGGTCAGCATTCCAAACTGAAAGGAGATCACTGGAGCAGCACACAGAAAAGAACAGGCACTAATAACCCCCAAAGCTGGAGTCACAGGGTCCTAATATATAAATCTATTTGCTACAAAAATCAACTACATTCCTAAGGATTAGAATGCTCCAAAGGCATCAGATCCAAAGGGCCAATATGAAGTACACTTATGGACACATCTGTGGGTCCAAGCAACATTGCAATTTCTTTTTATACCTTTTATATGCCACTGCAAAGGTAAGACACAGCAGCTTTCTTTTATAGCTCTGATTTTCAGCAAAAAACTCTAGTTAGACTGTTTTCAGCAGAGGAAAGTTGATCATCTTAGTTTTTTAAATGAGAATTTCAAGTATAATTTATTTCTGTAAATCCAGCTCAACTGTAACCAGCATCATTACAAGAATAATGCCAGGACTGCACTCCCAAATATAACTTCAGATCCATGGCAAGCAGCAGGTCTCATTATTACACCAGCTGTTTTACCTCTGTATTCCATAAAAAATACAGGATTCACACAGCAGGCATTTATGAGCATGAGTTAAATTTATTTCCTTTGGCATTAGTAACAACAAAATAGATGATTATGTTGCATGTGGCAGTGGGCAAGGAAAAATAGCTTCCAGTTTGACCTCTCTTCTTTCTACAAAGTAGACCATCAGCATCCCATGGTGCTGGTGCAGAAAGGGCCAGTGCTGAGGGCCAGGCTGGCAGGCTGGCACAGGGCCAGCATCCTAGTGCATCCAGAGTCCTCATCAGATCCCAGCTCCTGACTCACACAGAGCTCTGCACTGAACACAAACCGAGAGCCACTGCCCCACGTAGAGGCAAGATATTGCCAATTAACTGGCTGGGAGCATCTTTCTTCTTTGAGAGACAGCACCTCTGGCTTCCACTAAGTACCCATCAGAATTCTAAACCTCTGCCTTAGAGAAGAAAAAGGCAATTTGACTTTCCAAAAGAAAACCTGTTCTTGACAAGCTGCTCACCTTGATTCACAGCACAACTGAACAGACGTGGCTAGTGTCCAGCTGGCTCAACACTGCATTTAGCTCTTGCCGCTGTAATTAAGAACTTAAAGATTAAGTTATATATTTTTAAAATGTTTTCACCTTAGTTCTGTTAAGGCACTGTAAGCATTAAAAAGCACTTACTGATATAGCTATCATCAGGAAACATCCCTACAAAGACAAAGGGTATATTTCTATGTGAGTGCTTTAGCTATTACTTCTGGCTCAGAAGCACCTAATTTTGAAAAAAATCCACTCAACTTTTCTTCCCCATTAATTAAAGTCATCAGTTGCAATACAGAAAATGATCAATGAATAGGCATGGAACAGGTTGCTCAGACAAGGTGTGGATGCCCCATCCCTGGCGGTGTTGACGGCCAGGTTGGATGGGGCTTTGAGCAACCTAATCTACGGGAAGGTGTCCTTGCCCATGGCAGGGGAGTCAGAACTAGATGATCCATGAGATCTCTTTCAACCCAAACCATTCTATAATTCTATAATGATAATATGCTATTCTAAGTATTTTAAACTTAGAACTTTCAAAGTAAACAAATAAATGTCTCCTGCTTGTCAAAGTGGCCACGAAAAGATTTATAGTACAGCTACACATTTCAAAAGGTATAAATTTCACATTCTTTTATTTATATTAAGTCACATTAGTACAATTTATTGACTTCTGTTACGTAGGAGAGGCTGAACACTAAAATTGAAAATTTTTTTAGTTTTTTGACTGAGGCCAAAAATACTTTGACAAAAAGTACCTGAAAAAATACCAAAGCAATAATCAAACTTCTTTTGTTGTAAAATCTATTTGATGCTGAAACCCATTCCCTTCTGAAACAATACCATTCACATTCAGTCAAGTCAATCTTTAACTTAGGCCACTACTGCTGACTAAGTTAAAAAAATCAAATTAAAAAAGTCCAATCCCAAAGAGTAAAATATATCCATCAGCAATTCACTGACACACACTCAAAATCCTTGTGCTATTTATGTCACACCTTCTGCCATTGCTTGTCTACAGGATAAGAATCTCAGTTTTTATGAAAGAATGTATTATCTTCTTGATTGTGAAAGAGCTTGAGAAAAACCCCCCTATTCAAATCCATCTCAAAGGCTCAAATCTCAGTGGAAGGCAAGTACAAAGAACTACAGTATTCTGTTTAGCAGATAAGTGCCTAGTAATTCTGAGAAGTTATGACCTTAAAGCAAAAACACACACACACAAAATACTCAACGATCTTTTTGCCATTAAGCGAGGTGGACATGGACGACATTCATTGGTAGAAATACACCAAAAAGGAAAAAGGTTTCTGTACCCTACAACCCGCTTTGGTTCAGAATTTTTTTGCTTGTTTCTGTTACCTTGCGAATTTGATACTTGGACAAAAAGCTGCATCCTGAGACAAGAGCCTCAAGCAAGCTCTGGCTCACTGCTCCCTTGCCCAGCCGGTGAGAAGGTGCACACTACCTGCCCCCCACACACTACCGAAGGGTTTCTGGTCCAGGTGCACCATCACACTGAGAGGCTGTACACTGCTTCCAGATTCCCAGCTAGCCTCTCCATATGGACAGCTTTTTCGGGATATAGCAGCCCACTCAGAACCAGACACAGTGAAAAGTTTAATCATGCCCACAGAGCCCAATCTGCATATCCAAGACCATCTGCAATATGAAAGCAGACACCCAGGACTATTCCAGCTCACCTCCTTCTTAGCAAAACGGAGAAAATGGGATCAGCCAGGCTCTCAGACTGTCTTGTTGCTTTGTTGTCAGAAAGAAAGACAGTGGGAGCTGACCTGAGTTCCCCACAGTCACACAGTAAAAGGATCATTGTAAATAGTTCTCACGTTATAAAACTTCTTGAGAAGAATGCAGTCTGCAGAAGCTACAGCAACAGAGTCCTAAAGTCCTTTAATGTGAGTGCTTTCCCAGAGTGCAAAATAGCGTCTGGATGGCTTATTGAAAGTCTACAAAATTAGAAAAAATACCTGATCAACAAAAAGTAAGGTATAGAGACTCATAACCATCTTTGCAACATGTCATCCTGGAAGAAAGTACAAGGTAAAATACAGTCACAGTCTCTTTGATACCACAGGATTTCACTGGGATATGGCTCCTCAGTGTTCCAGTTCCAAGAGTGAGAATTTGATATGGATAAATAAACATCATAAAAAAACCCATTCCTCACTTGAGACTGATGAGTCTCTGCAGGTTGTTTCCCCCTTATGATTATTTTCTTTCACTCTCTGAATGAGTGAAACAGTTTAAATCCTATTGCCATATTTACTTGTTGCAGCTGGAGGCTCTGAGGCAACATACAAACACTACAGAAATTTAAACAAAGGTAATAAATAACACTATCAAACAACAACTTAATCAAGAAGAGATAGTCTGAACAGTTACTGATCAGGGGTTATAAATACAACAGAGTGCATGTCACAGTAGACAAAGCATGCTACAACGAACCAGCAAAAATGTAGGTGAGCTGCTCAGTAAATATTGATAGTCTGGACAAGAGTCCATTAATTCTGTACTTCCACCACTGACTTGGAATAAGTGTTGTTCGACATTTCTCTCTCTCTGAAATTGTGCTGTTGGGCTTCAAATATTTTTCCCTGGAGTCAGACTCACTGGATTTTTCTGCTTCCATCAGTGGAGCACAGACAGGGAGAGAGCATGAATGCAGGGAACAAAACAAAAGTTCCTTCAACTGCAGCTTCCCCCTGAAGTGGATCCCTTGAGAACACCAAAAGCCATGTCATGACCCCAAAGAGGCTGGGAAAGCAGCACTGCAGGGCTGTGACCCTCGCCCCTCAGCCAGGCTTTGAGCTGCTCTGGAACCAAAGAGCAGTGAGGTACCTGGAGCAGGAGGCACACTGAGGGCCAAGTGCATTGGGCTGGACTGTTTCTGTGGTCAGCAACACTAAGTGTGATAAACTGGCTTAGGGTTTTTTTTAACTTTAAATGACTCTAACCTCTACAGGAGAAAGGGAGGCCCTATGACACCAGCAGCCAACTGATTTAAATAGAATGCGTGACCTGCCATCCCAGTTTTGAGTCTGGCTGCAGATAAAATACAAAAGCAGCAGATAAGGCGGATCCCCTGTTGGCTCCAGGCCTAGGAATAGCTACTGGCTGACTGATTTTTATGATGGCCACTCACAGAACTTTGCATTGCTTTTACATATGGAGTATTTCAAATTTGTGCCACGGGAATACATTATTATTCTCTTGCACACCTGCAGATAAGATTAACTTGTGCCACAGCTGCATGCACTGACCTATGAACCAGCTCATGGCTCCTGGTTCCTTCTAGTGGGTCTTGCTGGTCTGACTGCTGCCACAAGGTGTGTAATTTTCCTACAGTTCAAATCTTTGAGCTGCAGAATTACTCGTCCAAAATCTAGAATCAGAGGCACCACAAAGGTCAAAAGCAGTATCTAGGGCTTGAATTCTAAATGTTATATTCATATATGATGTTCAAAGTTTTCAGCAGCATATGAATACTCTACACTGGCATTTTTTAAACCTGTTAATAGCTTTTAATAGCTTCTACCTTATTATGTACCTATACTTCTTTTATTAGTTATGAGTATTCTTAAGTTCCACAAAATCTTTTTTATCATATGTCAAGAAAAGTATTAACTACTGATACTTACTGCCAAGTGAAACAAGATGAGCCGTAATTGTTAGCAGTAGAGTGCCCAGTTACAAGGTCTTACTTCCCAACAACCCAAAGCTGTATTTGTGTTAGAGTGCCACTGAGATCACAGTTTCCATCTGCTGCCTCAGTGGAATCCCCAAAAACAGTTGCATCCTTGACTATGAGAAAAGTTAACACGGCTACGCCAGAAGGAGAAGTACCTCGGAACTCACAAGGAAACAAGCTACAGATTGTGCAGCATTATGAAATGCTGAAGAATGGCTCCACTGTGAGGGTTTGCACAGATTAAAGTCATATCAGGGTCTGATCTACAACAAAAATATATTCAGTTTACACTTCCATGAAGAACAGCCTGGGGTCAGTACTCCAAGGAGCATACATGGTGTAATAGGCATAACTTGGTTTTAGAGCCCCGGTTATTTGACATCTCTTTAAAATTACTCCAGCTCAGTCATATTTCCAATGTGCTTAAAGCCACAGGGCACTGCAAGACCAAGCCTGAAACATCAGCCTTCAAACTGCAATCTTCTAAGTATGCCTGATTTTTATGTTACCAGAAAGGCTACAAATACTGAGCACACACCTTTGGCTTCTGATTGAAGCACACACACATAAATATGAATTATATTTTCATCTCCTTCAGCCTATCAAACTCCATGGCATCAGATAAATAATGTTATTCAAAAATCACCACAATAAAGAATACTGAAGAATGATTTCACACCCAGATTAAAATGGAAAAAAAAAGCCGACAATTCAGTACAGAAAATTTTAGTCCCTGCACAATAAATTTGGACTAGCCCCAGCCCTGCAAAAAATAATAGTGTTACATGCCTCACAAAAAACCCCTTTTGACTGAAATCCACCGCAGCTACCTAAGAAAGTGTACCAGTCAGAACTGACTGCAAAAGATACTGCTGTGGTACCAATGCCTGGGCACACATTCTGGCAGGACTCTTGTCTCAAGATTTTTATTATAATTGTCTTCATTTAAATGAGTTTCAACTCATCCTAGTGCAGGTCATTTCCCAAGGCAACTAATGGCAAAACCCCCAAGAACCTCCCCATTTTCAACCCTCACTGCCTCTTTGTGGGGCACTTTTAGCAAGGCTTAGGCCCTGCAATATTACACTAAACACATTATGGCTTTAAAAATCTTTCCAAAACCAACAGACAAACTGCCAAAAGGTGTGCCAGAAACATACGTAACCTGATGCCTTAATAGTTCAGGACCCATTTGAAAGCAGTTTTTGGGAAAGCACTAGCAGGAATCCAGGATACTGCCAGCAGCATGTAAGATTAAAAGAGAATGCCTAAACTTAAAGCAAAGTGCCATCCAACAGAGATGCCATGATTCAACCCCACACTGTATTTGGTTACTGAGCACAAAAGCTCCTCACAAAAGAGCTCCAAGGACTTGATTCAGTTTTCCTGTTTCAACACAGCTGTGGCCATCCAGTAGACAAATGAAAATGGGAAGAGAGGAAAGACATACTCACCCTCTGGCTGCAGAATAAAAGTGATTGTTCGAGATCACTATTTGCTGTGTCTGCATTCCCTCCCTTCCCAAATTCAAGAGACTTCCTGCCTTTAGTTAAAAATACTAGCATGTGTATTGCTCTGGAAAAGTATTTACGGAGCTGGGGAAAGTTCTGCTCTCAGCAAAAACTTTAAAAACTGATTCTGTCTTTTAAGGAACTGCCAACTTCCTGGTAGTTTTATCTGAAATTTTAAAATTCTGAAAAGCAGGAGTGAGGAGAGGGGCCAGTAAACTGAAATTTATCCACTGAGAAGCAAAGATAAACTCCTTGCCATTTCACAAAATTGCTCTACCTAAAACACATCAGCTATGCAGATCAGATCCAGAGCTCTTACAATACAGCTGTGAAAAGCAACTGCCTTGAAGTTCCAACTGTTTTATCTGTGTTAAAAATGTCAAGTATTTAGCTGAGCCGCTGACCAAGATCCTTGACTTCCAACATTTACCTGACTCAGTATCACCAGCCTTGGGTCCAGCATTCAAGTCAGCAAGACCACCAACTTCTCACACAGCATGTCTTTTGTTACAGATATATAGCTTCTATTTGGCTTATATTTTTGTACTGCAAATAGTTCTTTAAGTTTATTTCCTTATCTACAGAAGGGCAGAGACAGTATCTGTAGAAAACGAAGCTGAGCTACTTTGTGGTTATGCACCGGGTTTGCCACCCTCTCAAAACACTTCTAGACAGTTGAGCCCATCTTTACTGCAATTAACTGTTAAAACCACATGCCTCAGGCTAGCCAAAACCTGTGCCCCACTCCCAGATGAATCATCACCTCAGTCCCCAGGCTCTACCTCGCTCAGCCTGGAGATTATCCCAACCTCCCTCCATCCCTGTCAGTGCATCCTTCACAGGGGCCACAGCTACAAACCCACACTTGTGCTGGGTTTGTCCCTTGGACCAAGAACCCTGCCATGACCATGTGTCCCTTGAGGGATCCAGCCCAGAGGGGCTGGCTGAGGAGCAGCTAGGGCGACAAAGGCCCCTAGAAGCGTGAATGCTGCTGTGCCTGAGGGGCCTGGCACCTTTATGCTTCTATTTGTAACAAACACATAAAGGTGTTTTACAAA
Source organism: Cyanoderma ruficeps (assembly GCA_008694505.1). NCBI lineage: Eukaryota > Metazoa > Chordata > Aves > Passeriformes > Timaliidae > Cyanoderma > Cyanoderma ruficeps. The sequence goes on along the minus strand of VZDJ01007747.1, from coordinate 1,374,706 downwards.
AGACTTCCTACCACAGATAGCACAATGGAAAATGCTCGCAGCTGTGCTGTCACAGGCAGAGAGCAGCTGGTTCAAACAGCAATACAGAGTATAAATAACAAAGAGTTTGCATGAGAAGGTGCAGAGAGGGTCAGGCCAGGCCCCAGAAGAAAGAAACCTCGAACAAACCCATGGGAATGTTGTTCTGTGAACAGCATGGCATAAGCACCTCAAGTATAACCAGTGACTATGCCGTACAAATAACACTCATTTTGGAGTAGAAGACTGCAATAGGTTGCTCACAGAGGCTGTGGAGTGTCCCTCGCAGGAGATACTCAAGAACCATCTGGATGCAATTCTGTGCCATGTGCTCAAGGATGTCCCTGCGGGAGCAAGGAGGTTGAACCAGATGACCCCCTGTGGCACCTTCCAACCTTTAGCATTCTGTGATTCTGTGATCTTTTCCTCACCACGGCACTCTGCCCAAAGTGATATCCGCATGATATATGGAGTTTGATTTGCCAGGAAGAAAAGTAATGTAATTTTTCCTCCACTCTGGCAAACATACAATACATTTGAGAACTCTTTTATGATGTCTAAATCAATTTGTAGTCTCTTTACTTCAGTTTTAGGTAACAATGGGCAGATGCTGGAAAGCTGAAGTCGCTGCCTACTTTGCAGATAAACAAAATATTTCTTAAAAGAAGACAGTTGATTTCTCTCCATCTGACAGGAATGTGAGGACTGAAGTACACCAGATAGTAAATGTGAAAACAACTGCTTCAAAACTGTTTTCAAAGTGGTTCAAAATCTGAAGGAAAAAAGTAAATTATATCTTGCCTGTGTATAATGTACTCAATTTTTCTGTCCCTTTGAAGATGCACTGTCTGTATTCGTGATGATAAATTCAACTTTTTTTAAAGGCATCAATATCACATTTATACAGTAAATATCTTTCTTCCATTTCTATTTAAAGGAGTACTGAGTATTTCCTGATCACTAAGGGGAGGTTGTGGTTGCCAGTCCTCATCTCACAAGCACAAAGCTTTTTGTTTATCTGTGCCCTGACTTCTGACAGCTGACAGTGCTGCCTGCTTGAACAAAGGAGAACTAGTTCATGGAGAAAAGCTACCATCCTTAGTAGGCAGGCAGCCAAACGATGTTCATTTCAACTTCTCTTCTTCAGCTGCCATGCCACAGAGTCATTCTAACATGAGGGACTGTTTCCCTAGCAATGGAGCTGATCTTCAGAGTACAGATCCATGCTTTGCCAATACCTGGACAGCAGGTATTTCTAGTGACCCAGGAATCATGCATGAGTTGAGAATGGAAAACGTCACAACAAGTAACTTGGAGGCTGAAAATTGTCCTCCTCCCAGCCTCCCTATGCAAGTTCACAGAACAAACAGTTAACTTCAATTTTTTGCAGGGCTCCTCAGATCTCTGGGATACAGAAACAACAAAGTGAGTAGTCATATGAATGGCAGAAGTGACCTTATAAAAAACCACCTCTTTCCTACGCAAACCTAATGACTCAGGATCTTGACAGCAGGACAGAGAATGAGACAGAAACAGAGAGACCCTGCCTCTCTCCCTTTCATCTTTCTGGAAAAGAGCAGAAGAGAGAAAAAACCAACCCAGAGCAAGAGCTGCTGATACATGCCCTTAACAGACACTTAGCTAACATCCTATTATAAAAAGGCACAGAATTGACTGTGAAACACCTTTAGGCTCAGAAGAGTTTACTGCCTTCTCATAAGGATATAGGAACCATGAGCTACCCAATGAGAAATTCACCTTTGATGCTGTTTTCTAAGAATGTCTTCAGGGTAAAGATGATCCTAAAGAAAGCAACCCCAACTCAAGCACAGCTACTCCATTCGTTTTCCTTCAGACCATTCTGCTTCAGTGGGAAGGGGGAAATGAAAATTTTGCTGTTTAACGAGGTGTTAAGAACAGCTGTGCTGTTTGATGCTTCTCTGATGCCAAAAATCTCACTGTGTAAGAAGGACTTCAGAAGGGGAAACCCTCAGTACCAAAAAAAACCCCAAAAAAAACAAAACCACAACCAAAAACCAAAACCCAAACAAATTAACATCTCCATTTCCCTTTCCCTCTTCTCCTATCTCTTCAGAAATTAAGATATTATAAACTCTAGGATAAGGTCTACATTTTTGCCCTATAAGCTTTCAAACATCAACATGTGAAAAAAAGAAAGAAAAAGTCAGAGGAGACTCATATTCTTTAAACAAGGTTTGTCAACAGCCTTAAGTGCTCAGCAGTTCAGTGATTTCTGGTAAATCTTCAGAGCATCCAAGACACTTGCAAAGCAATTCTCTCAGACATCCTCTAGAGGTTTAGTATTATTTTTTTGCAGGTATAAAGACTGTGAGTGAAGTCTTTTAGCACACTTGCTAAGAGTGTTAGAAGGAACAGTGCCAGACTTAGCTTCATCTCATAAGCAACAAAAAACTTACAGCACTGTTTGTATGACCACAGCATCCACTGCAAATGAAATCACAGCATCGTTTTCTGTCATCTAATTTATTAATCACAGTGCAGCCAGTACAGATATCACCTTGACTATTTCTAAATTCTAAATTATATTCTAAATTATATGTATAAAAAAAGCCATTTATGAACAGGAAGTTATATAAATTTTAATTTTCCTTTACAATAAACCTGTTGAATATATTTGGAATAACGTACTTCCTAAACTTTGGGAAGCACAGTCTATATCACAGATGAGAAAGCTCTTCAAGGAATCTGTTTAAAAATTACACAGATTTTGCTATGGACAAAAATGTTGGACCAGCATTTCAGTTTTCTTTACATTTCCTGAAGTACCAGACAGCCTTGACTTAGCACACATAAGTTCCAACTTCCTTTGGCTTGTGATTCTGAAGAGAATGACCACACCCTTTCCAGCCTCGCAGGTTTTAATTTCCTTTCCTTAGGAATTGCCATATTCACACAACCACCAAAGACATGCATTTGCTGACACTCAAGAGTAGGCAAAAAGCAGCACACCATGCAAGAAAAGCTGATTGGATCTATACATCTCAATTAGCAGCTTTTCTGTCAATTGCCTCACTGGAAAACAACACCAAGAATTTGAAATACCACTGTTGATGTGAGTTTGAAACCCTGAGTGAGGCTGGTTGTAAGAAATTTCCCAAACCTCTAAGGGAATGAGTGTCTTGCAAGTAATTGTATGTGCACATACAAGACTTTCTCACAGGCCACTAAGTTACTACAGCATCTGTCCTGGAGAGAGAAGACACAAAAAAACAGAGTATCTGCAGAAGTACAAAGAGAGATGGATTTCTGTGCATTATATCACATCTCTCCCAAAAGTGTATTTATCAGGGAAAACAGGGCCATCTCTCAGCTGGCAGATGAGAAGAGACAACAGCAAATGACTAGCAGCCATTCCCAATGCCACCCTGTTACTCTGGCACTGACACAGTAGCAGAATCAAAAAAATGAACTTGCCAAGACAGGAAAAATGTTTGCAGCAGAAGCACCAGAGATCTTCTAAATAGGTTTTTCTAAGCCATTTAGAAATTAGTATTTGAAAGAGTGAACAGTACTTCCACAAACAAACAGTCCAGCAGTTTGTATGTTTTCGTTGATACATGCCAGTATAAGCAGGAGGTTTCTGTTTACAAAAGAAGATTTGGATCAACAAGCTCGCTTTTGTTGCGCAAAGCTTTCAAAGGGAAGGGAAGACAAGGGAAAACACGCCCAGTGGCCATAAATTACACCCAGTTCTTGGCTCCAATTAGACATCAATTTCCAAAAGGACTTGAGTGGGCTGGAAATAAAAAGTAGTGACTTAAGCCACATTTATGTGAAATATTTGGCTGCATAAAACACTCGATAGTCCGCTTCTCTGTAGCTGCCTGGGATGTTCTGGGGTGGCTGTTTGTCAGAATATCTTAGAAATTCTGATAGCAGATCATATGCAAAAGATGAAGAGGCAAAATTAAAAACCTCCACGGAATTATCCTGTGGCTATTAGGACGCAATTAGATCCTTGCTTATAAGACTGCATAAAACTGAAGGACAAACTGGATAGGTGTAATGCTAAGAGAATTATGCTAATTTGAGAGTAAGAATTATTGTAAAAACTAACAGGAAGGACAGGAGAAAATTTCAAGCCAGTCTGAGGAACTGGGTAGTCAAAAACTTATCAGCTGAAAGCACTGAAAGAAATATTTTTGACAGATATGGATGACACTGGGAACTGACCAAAAAAAAAAGCTCCAAAATAAAACCCTCACTACTCTGCTTTCTGCAGATAAACCCAATGACTCTCCTACTGGCTGCAGTTTGCAGCTAGGAATAAAATTCCCCTCAGCAACAAGCATATGCAATATCCCAATCAAGGAAGAAAATAAATCCATAATGTTTTTCACAGAAGCGTTTGCAATTTGCTCTTGAGAGCTTACACATGATCTTTCCCCTTGCCAATATATTTCCGAAGCACACTTGTAAGAGAATTTTGCACATAGGAATGGAATGCATTCTAAATTAATGATGCTAAATAAACTTATATTTTGAAAACAATTCAAGTTTTCCTATTTTACTTCCCTCACGAATACTCATTCAAAGCAAGCCCTGTCTTTTGCAGAGCTTGTCACTATTGTCACTATTCCAGCACCTTCACACAGGATAGAAACAGTTTTAGCAAGACACGGGGCTGCGTTACTGCAAAGACACCCAGTTCTAAGCTAAGAAAAACCACGTAACCCATTCTTCATTTTCCATGGCTGCCACCCATCCTAAGTGATGTAGGCATGCTGGTAGAGATCTCCACAGTACAGACTTAACTAGAAATCTCACATGAATGGCTGTAAAAAGAAACACAATTTTAGACCAGTAGGATTCAACACTATAGAGAAACTAACTAGGACCATCTAAAAAAAGAAAAAAAAATACAGTCCCTTCAATGTTTCCTCGCTTAGAAGTTTATGAATTAAAAAAAAAAACAAACCCAATCCAAACCTCCAGCAATTAATAGCTTTGATTCTGTGTTAACAAATGCATTCTCCACTGAGATATGGTGAGGGGAGACATTCCTCATGGAGAGCAGTGCAAGCAGAGCATTTCTCTCAGCCTGAGCTGCAGGAGTTAAAACATGCAAGTCAAGAGGAAGCAAAAGAGCTGGCAAACTTTAGGTTTTACCACATGCAAAGTAACTTCAGAATTACAAACCTGAGACTCTAGCAAAATGAACTGCAGCCTTTGGGAAATGGAATTATATGTAATAAGAATGCCTGTCCAAAGAATACAATATAGTATGCTTCAATTAGTTTGAAAAACTTTTATGCTGCTAAGCCCTGGTCTCTTTTGCACATAGCCCACTGTCTGGATTTCTAACATGTTCCTGTCAAACTAGCAATCCCAGGACATCCCAGGCAGCTAGAGTCTGTCTAAGAACTAACCACTCTAAATACAGAAAGACCCAGCTAACACAAATCTCAATTTTACAAAATGCAGAACTTATATAAGCATCACTCTGAAAGGCAAAGCAGCTAATGACAGCTATAGGAAGAGCTGTAGTTGTAGTTTGAAAGTTGAGCTGAGAAGCTAATGATTAAGGATACAGCTCTTTTGGACAGCAATCCCCGCTGTAATCCTGAAAAAAATTACAGCAAATTAGCAATAATGGCTCATTTATCCCCACAGCAGTGGGGGAAAGTCAAAAACCACAGCACACATACACACTGTGCCCATCAACACCTGAGTAACTTGCAGCATGTGATGCCCAAGTGCACATCCTACAGCCTTGTGTAGCCACTGAAGTACCACCTTTAGCTTTATGAGTGGAAACTCCAGTCAAGGCCCCAAAAGGCACATGGGCAGACTGATTCCCATCACCAAACACAGCATGAAACAAGCTGCAGAGACTGTAAAAAGTATTGCATATTAATTTATTCCAAAAACTTCCACCTCTTAAACCAAATCTTGTATTAAACACTTTTCCCAATTAGATTTTTCCTCAACATTACAACATCTCTCTGCTTCACCTATTTGTTGCAAGAATTTAATTCCCAATGCATGTGACTGTCGTTCCATCCCACAAAGTAACAGACACGATCATTTTTTTGCTCTTTCTTATTATGACAGTGCTGCCAAAGTAAGAGTTTTCCTCCTCCACCTCCTCCTTCTCCTCTCATTTTGGTGTCTCTTCTTAAAGCTTTATCAGCTTCCAGTCTCGATTTAGAGCCTCAGAAAAGCACGAAGCTTGTCTGCAAAGCAGTATCCTGGAGAAGTCAGAGGTGGCAAACTGAATAGGTAGTGTCATCATGTGCTGAATGACAGTGTAAACCCTCTCAGCGAGGTGCAAGGTGTTTTCAGCATGCCCCACTAAAACCTCAGAAGATTAAGGAGGCTAAGTCAATATTTATCTTAAAGTTCCTACTTAGATGTCCTCATATACAGGCATAGAAAGCAAAGAAGGGCTATTTGCACTACAGGATGCGGGGCAAATTAATGCAACGGGATAGGCTTTTGGAATAGTCTGAGAAAAAAATATTGGGAAAAAATAGAAAGTTCATTTCGTACAACTCAACTCCGCCTTCTGCCGCAGGATTTGAGACACGGGTTGTGGAAGCTGCTCAATAACAAGTGCCAGATCGCCCTAGACCTACTTCCTTCTGGGATGTCACCACACACCCCAGCAACTTCCTTGCTATATGGGAGGGGCCCGGACGCAGGGACAGGGCTTTGCCGCGTTCCAGCGCAGCAATATTTTCAAGCATACACATGGCATATCTCTATTATTAAGAGCATTGAAAAAAGGATTAAACTCCCTCCCCTCCCAGCAATCAGGAGTCGCTCAGGACCCTTAATATCACACTGTCCTACGCGCCAGCAAATCTTTAAATTCATTGTGTGTTCATGTTTGCCATTATCGTTTCTAATCCCAGAATCTCTGGGACTTCTAAAAGCCTGGAGAAACACAGAGGCAGGTGGACTTTAAGCACTTCACGTACAGGGCAGCAGCAGCACCACGACAGCCGGCAAGCGAAACTTTTTTTTTGCACTCGCGTTTTACTCCTCGCTGTTTACAGAGCGGCCCGTGAGTCACCCGGGCAGAGCCCCCCGCCCGGCCGCTCCTGCCGCCCGTGAGTCACCGCGCCCCGCGGGCACGGCCGCCCCGCCCGCAGCCGCCCGAGGCAAGCGAGGGGAGCGGCGGCACGCGCAGCCTGCGGGGCCCCAGCCCGGCCGGGGTGACACTTGCCCCGAGCTCTGTCCCCCCGCGCCCCCGCCGCACCTCGGGGCAGAGGCGGGCGAGGCGCCAGCAGCCGCGAGAGGCAATTCCGCCTCCCCCCGCCGCTGTCCCGCGGGGATCCTCGCCCTCTCCCCGTCTTACCTGAGGCGCCGAGCAGCCATCCCGCCTGCTCAGCAGCACCGGGAGCTGCCGCCCGCCGCTGCGCAGCGCCCGCCCCAGCCCCGTCAGCATGGTCCCGCACCTCCGCCTCCTCCTGCCTCGGCGGGGTCCGGCCCCCGCGCCCCGAGCCTCGGGCCGGGCAGCGCCGCTGCCGCGCTGGGCGTGGGCGCGCCCGAGCGCAGGGAGGGCGGCTCCCCCGGCGGCTGGGGCGGTGTGTGCGCCTTCCCTCGGCCCCTTCCCGCCCGCCGCCGGAGGGGCCGGGCCGGGCTGTGCCGCTCTCTCCGTCCCGCGGCTCGGGCGATCCCCGGCGGCGGCGATGCGCCGCTGCCCGGCCGGGAGCTGCTGTCATTCCGCCGTGCCCAACCCACCGCCCTCCGGTTACAGGTGCTGGCACCCCTCCTCCGCCTCGTTCTTCTTCTTGTAACTGAAACAGGTTTTCTGTATAAAAATATTAAAATAGCCGTCAATGCCTGTCTTACCAGAACACCTGGCTCCTCTGTCGCTGAGTATTGCCCTTTTTTTGAGGAACGAGACTATCTCTGCTCCTGGGTTTCAGTGAAATAAACACATTCAGGTACCACAGAAATGAACAGCAAAGCAACAGAAGGCGCTCTTGTAATTAATCAGTTTACGTGAGAGTTTTGTTTACAGCAATAGAGCAATTAGCGAGGCTTAACATTTTCCTATTCAGTCATTTGTTGGGTATCACCTCCATGCCCACAAACACAGGTTTTCATGTTCAGTAAATTACCGAAGCACATCAGACCCTCGGCACTCCACGCTTTGTTGTATTCCTCTGCTTTCTCCGCCCTTGATGATATTCCTCCAAAGCAATGCTGCACAAAACAAAACCTTCCCTGATGATGAGAAAAGGATCTAAAAAATGGGCTGTTGTAGAGCTAGAAGTGCCACCATAATGGAAAACCCCTGCAACTGTATGGCTCAAGGGGACTAAATAAGACCCCACTTGTGTTCATCTTCTGAGCTCCAGAATGGAAACCTCCAGCAGCTTAGACCTCAGGTCACGTAGACATTCACTCACATTTCAGGGTCACTGTGATCCATTAAAATGAATGTGATCCCAGGAAACAGCAGAAGAGCAGTTGCACTGTTAGCAGGCAGTGACTCCCAAAGGCAACAAATCCTGTTGTCCCCAGTTCAGGAAGCTACAGAACATCTGGAATCTTTGATAAAGGAGGAAAAATTATACTTTTCTCTACAGGTAATTATATTGCAAAACCGTCCATTAGAAGAAATTACTCAGTCTAAGTCAACAATACTCAGTTACTCCAATAAGCAAAAATGCTGCCAGGGTTTTACACATTCAGCTGACGTCTAAATATGTGAGGTAGAGATGCATCTCAGGGTAGGACAATTTACACACGAGGGATTCCTCATGTTTCACCCCGACCATCGGATACCAGTCACTCTTAAAGGAGACAGGATGCTGGAGCAGGTGGATGGGCAGCGCTGCTGGATGATCCAGCTGCAGCCTGACAGGGCTGGGGCAGCTGACAGACCCCTCACACGCTGTTTTTCCCAAGGCTGCACTCCTCCTGCACAACCGATCCCGCCGTACTGCTGGAGATGCCTGAGTCCACGTTGCACAGGCAGTTTCCACTATTCCAGGAATTTAAAAAGTTTCAAAACATTATTTGGAAGCCTGGAAGATTTCACTGTTGCTCTCGAAAAATAATTTACACTTTGGTACACCGTTTCGGTAATTCCAAGTAATAGCTTGGGTGAGGGAAAAGGGAAAACTTGCAAACTCAAATGGCTTTTTATTTTGAATGAACATATAAGGCACTGTGAAATACAGCCAGATTGTAAGAAATGCCTAAACGAGATCATCTGGATAGGAAAGCACCAAACTTTCAGAAGCTCTGCACGTGCTCAGTAAGCTGGATGAGGACATTAGCACACACACCAGTGATCCCAATTTTACTTCTGGCCTCTCCTAGGCTCTACTTCAGATAATGAAGGCAACATATTCTGCCGCCAAAAAGAAAAGAGCAGAAAGAATTCCTTAGCTAGAGACAACTGCTACATATTTTATTCCTTTTGTTTTTTTTTTTTTCAGCATTAGGTCGTCAGGTAATTTTTAGTACTATTTTGTGTCCACAGAAGCTGAGACTTAAAGCCTGCAGAACTTTTTGAAAGCATTTTATCTACAGAAGTCATTAACAGAAGAAATTATTTTCCTAAAATTTACTTTCCCCACCAAAATGATGATCTAACATTAAATAATTTGTTAATTTTTAAAACATATTTTCAAACAATATGAGAATAACATTTCCTATGGTCAGCAGATTACCAAGATGGTTAATTATCACCAACTCTTTCACATACTTGAGGATTTTTATACCAATAAACACTTAATTCAAGAATTCCCCAAGGCCTCAGTGTCTTGCAAATGGAGACTTTCTACTCACATTGATAAAAGAAGTATTATACTGCTTGCTAACCAAACAAGTACTTCCTTCCAAAGACCCTTGACCTTTGGAAAATTGACACTTATCTTTTAATGGTAGCATGATTAAGGGTGTAATTGGAGATCTGTATTTGATGATGCCTCTAGGGTAGGGTTCTCTTAACATCTGAAAAAATCACGTGAGAATTCTCTTGATATACTCCAAAAAACGGAGTGCATCAAGATTTTTCCATGGACAGGAATCATCAGTATCTTGTGAGGAAAAAGAAAATGTTCTCAAAAGAGACTTCAATCCCAGTTATTTGCAAAAGTTGTAACCACATTTTTCCAGATTCCTGAATTTGAATAAAACATAACATCAGTTTAAGTAAAGACATGCAAGACTGCTAGAAATGTGGGGTTTTTTTAATTCTAGAGGCTGAGAGGTAAAGAAATTGCATCAATAAATCATTACAGTTTGCCTTTAAAATTCCTTTAAAATTCCCTTTACAATTCCCAACACAAGTCTACCAAAGATCCTGGTATGCTAAAAATCAGAAGTATCTGTGATTATAATTATATTCTACCTCCTTTATGAAGATCTGAGATGGAACAGGGTATGTAAAACCCTCTCACCCTTTCTTAGAACTGAGTAAACTACCAGAAAACACCATATAAAAATTTAACATGTATTAAAATATGAAAAACTGCTTTTAAACAAAATATCATTTAGGTAATTTTTACATAGTAACACACACATATTTGGGGTATTGCATAAATTCATTGCCAGCTAAGCCTCAGACCTCCCTGCTCCCTGCACTGGCTACTGAATTTTTGCAGGGTTACATCTGCCGGCAGAGACAAATACAGTCCAAAACTTTTAACTGCAGAAGTCAGTGACTGAGGTTCTAACTACTTCCTCATTCACCCACTTGTGTCCCATGCCTTGAAACTTCATTATAAAATTCTTAGAACCTACTTTGTGTGAAAAACTTGACTCAACATTTAAAATTATTGAACAGCACTTGACTCTCAGGATTACTAACAACTGATTTTGGCTTTTTACAAACACCAGCCATGACAAAACTATTTTTTCAGTATCTGACAAAATTTACAGAAAGCCAAGGCAAAACAAAATTACCTACCCCAGTCATCTTTCCCTCACTGCCATGATAAGCTCTACACCAAGATTAACAACAGGTTTATTTCTAATAAGCTTAAGAACAAAATAAAGAATTGAGTTCAGTAACACTTCTCAGGGAGCTGCAGCACATGTCCTGCCATTGTAAGAGCTTCACAGGCTCTAATTTCTCCCACATGAACTTCCATACTACTTCCTTGGTAAAAGAGGTAAAGGTGTTGCATGTAAAACAAAGATATGAAAGGGATCCCCACTGTCAGTATTTAAAATACTGAACATTTGAACTGATCACCCAAAGACTTACTTAGCTGGGGCTGGGAAACATCTTCCCTGGGAAATCTTAAATTTCTAATGAAACAGACATGATTTATATTATGCAGTGTGGAAGACACTTAGGGAAAAGTTCAATCCCTAGAATGGCTAGAGAGCTACTTACTTTGGACAGTTCAGCACTTTAAGCAGATATGAAAGTATGTTCAGTTTATCTCTTCTCCCAAACCTTACTGAAGTAGGCAAAAAACTTGTTGAGCTTCACAGAACTTCCCTTGGCGGGATTAATCTTTAATCTGCATCTTCTGCTACAGTAGCATGATCCAAGCCATTGTAAGAGAAACTGTCTTTTAGATCACAGAATCACAGAATGTTTAGAGTTGGAGGGACCAGGGCTTATCTGATCTGACAGCCCTACTCAAGGAGGCTCATCCCAAGGCACATTGCACAGGATTGCATCCAGATGGCTTTTGAATTATCTCCAGTGAGGGAGACTCCACAGCCTCTCTGGGCAATGTGTTCCAGTGCTCAGTCACCTGCACAGTAAAAAACTTCTTCCTCATGTTCAGGTGGAACTTCCTGTGCATTGGTTTCTGCCCGTTGCCTTTGGTCCTACTGCTTGGCATCACTGAGCAGGGCCTGGCTCCATCCCTTGGCACCCTCCCTCCAGATGCTCACAAACACTGAGGTCCCCTCTCGAGGCTGAACAGACCCAGCTCCCTCAGCCTTTCCTCATAAGAGATGCTCCAGTCCCCTCATTGCCTTTGTGGCCTCTGCTGGACCCACTCCAGGAGCTCCATGTCCCTCTTGTGCTGAGGAGCCCAGAACTGGACACAGCACTCCAGATGTGCCTCACCAGGGCTGAGCAGAGGGGCAGGATCACATCGCTCAACCTGTGCCACTGCTCTTCCTAATCCACCCCAGAATACCAATGGCCTTCTTGGCCACAAGGACACACTGCTGGTTTATGGGCAGCTTGTTGTTCACCAAGACACTCAAGTCCTTCTCAGAGAGATATTCTTGCCCTGCCTGCAGATACTCTATTGATCTAGAGACTAAAATCAGTACCTTGAATCCTGAGATGCTTCAAATTCAAGATATTTCCATGAGACTGTCTTTTGAAAAGTTAAACCAAAGACCAGAATGGAGATGTGCTTTACAATTAATAAAATAACTATATTCTCTGTGCTGTGTAATAATTTTACTGAACAAATAGCTCTAAAGATGTACTTTTCATAATTTTTATATACAAAAACTATACTAGAAGAATAAAGCTTTAAGAAATGATTTTGCAGAATATGTTGCAATTAATCATGGCATAATGTGTTCCCATATATCAATACCAAATTCACAAATCAGAAGCATCTTCACAGAGTGTTTGAAATGTTAACTTGCTTTTCTCATCTTTGGAAACACAAATGATTTTTAAGATGCCCCACTCTTCAGCAGCACTTGGCTTTCACCCAATGCACATTAGTCTACAAACAAGCACTGAAAGCCTGAAGGTCTGATTTCGGGACAACATTCAGCATTGCCTCAGATGTTTATTACATGATAAATTAATATACTAAATGGAAAGTTTCTCTTATGTAATTCTTTGGGTAACTTAAACACATATAGTTAAGGACAACACACAAATATAAGGTATCTTCTCCAAACAATGAGTTTGTGCTAACATGCAGAGTAACACTACTTGAGCAATTTAACTGTTGTAGCTTTTAAAGTATTTGCAAACCATAGCTAGCACATTTTCTCCTTGACTATTGGATTCAGGGGCTATAGCAGTTAAAATACAATGTTAGCATTTTTAAGGCTACATTAAATTAAAATGTAATAATAATAACCATAATTTACTTTTTTGTACCTAATTATTCCATTGTAGTCACATTTCATTAAACCAAACAGATAAACAAAGTTCAGGAAACTAAGTATGATTGATTGTGCTTTATGAATTAATTCTAATATGTCTCTAAGAAAAAAGGCCAAAGAAAACCATCCCAACTTAACCAAACTGAAAATAATCTGTCATAAATCTATCAAAAAGCCCAAACCCTTGAGTTACCAAAACATTAGTAAGAACAAAGTTTCTGAAATATGCAAGTGTGATTACATTTTGAATTTTGTTATTTTAAAGCCTTTACTTTCACTGATGTAATTAATTTTTACATCCCTTCCTGTTTTTCTTTAGATCACAGCAGAATTCAGATCTTCAAGTGTGAGTGATTACCCACGCTTACTCTAAATAGCAGACAACACAAGGTACAGAAACCTGGACCAAGACTCCAGTAGTTACAAAATGCAAAACAAGGTTAACAGATATGCCTTCTTTGGGATGATACGTAAGAAGGGATTTAGTAACTCTGTATCAAAACTCATTTCAGATTATGTGGTATTTTCTCCTCCCTTCCACAGGTCTGTGAAATAAGGTGGTAAACATGTTTTCTTCAATATTCAGTTCGGTAAGAGTTTAGGTGGAAAATAATAGTAGTTGCATAAATATAAAACCACGTAATAAAGCAAAATATTTTAATTAGTAAGCCAATCATAAATAAATTCACCTAAAATTAACAGAAGCAGCAGCTGTATTCCTTCTACATTGATACTTTATCATGTTTTAATAGTCAACTTCATTGTCTAGCCTGGGACAAAACAATTCATCATCATCAAGCACTCAACAATTCTGCACAATGAGCTAGGTCTTTTTTTTAGTTACATTTTTTACATTTTCTTTACAAATGTAATACCTATGTACATTATATATTTTATTTCTACAATTGATGTACTTTACTGAAACTCTACAACTTTCACAGGGAATTTGCTGAAGTCTTTAGCAAATATGAACCATTCCTTTTAAAAAGAAATTCATATAAACAACCGACATACATGCCCTTTGACATCTCTGTTAAGGATTTGGATCTGGAAGGGCTACTATAACAAATGTAAGAAAAAAGGCTTTACCTAATTGTACATTTTGTTAAGAAATATAATCCCACATAGCTACATAAATTCATCAGCTTGCAATAAACAGAGCACCATACCGCTGCACAACTGGAAACGTGTACAAACCAATTTTTAAGTTTACTAGTGAAACAGCTTCATCACTCGTAGCACTTTTAGACTGAAGGAAATCTGCAAAATTCTTTTGGAAATGTATATTCCTTTAGCTGTAAAGCTTCCAAAACAGTGCTGGTCACCGTATATTGTGAAGAACAAGCATTCAACTTCTGTAACTTCCCACATGCTTCTCTTGGCCCATGCTTCTGTCTGAAGTTAGACTTTTTCCTCTACCTATTCCTTGGTCACTTACAAATCTGCTGTTGAATATTAAGTAGGAATTCATAATATGAGAAAGCTGCTTCTGTCCGATCCTCAATTAAATGCTGAAAAAAATCCGTTTTGGCAGGGTTCTCATCTCTGAAAGAAGAAAAAAAAGTATTAAGCAAAATGAAACTTTGAGCAAAAAAATCCTGCAAATTCAAACAGAGTGGATAAGTTCTAATAAATTGCTTACTGTCATTTGGAATACAAATTCAGTCCAAAGATATTACAATTGCAAATAATCCAAAGTCTAGAAAAAAACTTGAAGTTTGCAATACACTATCAAACAATGACATCTCTAAGTATATAAAATGGTAGAAAAGCAGATGAAATACAGCACTTAAAATATCTTGTAGAAATAAGAAAGAGGAAATATAAAATTTTTTTGTATTTGAAGCTAACAAACGCCAGGCTGCTGGCAATGAAAAAGCACAAAATTACATCTCTGCTTACATGTAATCTCAATCTCAATCCCCTCCCCAGATTTACACACTTGGCAAAAGAATAGAAAAGGTAAACATGTCAAAGACCCAGTATCCAAAATTATTGCCCCCATAAAAATTTGCTGGGACACAGTCTACAAGTAAAATGTCATCTCAAGTATTGTAATTTTATAGAATTTAAACCTCCTTAAGCAAGTCATAGCTTGAAAAGGCTTCAGAACTTGGCTCATCTACCATAGATCAGCTGCTGTCCTGTAAATCTCAGCAACAAATGCATACAATTACTAACTTTACTTGAATCTTTTTAAAATACATATAATGAAATTATCAAAGCTATACCAGAAACTAACCTGGTTAATACTATTGATCATAAGGACATCCACTGTGGTTTAGTATATTCCTAAAATAAAAATACGCAACTAATTCCTACCAATAAAACTATGAGCAACTGAATTTGCACTAGATTCAAAGGTAACCTTTGTCACTAGACAGTTTTATAAAGAGCACTGTATCAGCTGGGAAGGTGCTGTTACTCAGTTTCTTCCAAGACAGATGCACTCACTTCTCATCAGTCTTAATCAGAAATTGTACATACAAGTTGCTAGTAACAACTCAGTACACAACAGAAATACTTACTTTATTACTTGAAGAACTGGACTTAAAGGTCTACTATCTCTAAGCCAAGATATAAAAGATCGTGTCCTTTCTGAAGATGGTGCATCCACCTCAGGAAGCTGTGTCTGGTTGAAGATAATTGAAAGAAACCATCACCTTTTATTACTGAAACAATTTAAAAAAAAACAGATCCTGAAAGTTGTAACATAACTCAAGCCACAATTTCTGTTAAGAAATAACCAACCATGGATTTACATACACAGATGTTTTTCTTCAGCCTAAAGGACAATACTTCATAATATTCTGTGGTGCGCTGTTATCTAGAAAGGAGTATATCTTTAGCTTAAATTGTGTTTGAAGTGCTTGTGTTCTAAACCTTCTAAAAGGTTTTAGACAGCAAGGTCATCTTTTAAAAATGCTGCTTTTGCAGTCTTCTTGCCTGTATCTTCTTCTGTCAATCAAGTTTCTACATGTTGCATTTTGCATCACTAAAGAAACAAGAATTAAAATCTGAATTTTATGTAAACATAAAGGGAAAGATGCTACTGGACTATTTGGTTAGGGAATAAGCTGAAAAAAATAGACTTAAAAAGAGTTAAGCAATTCACTGAGCTAAATATATCACCTCTTCAGACAATATGACACTTGAAGACAATTAACATGACATAAAGGAATTTATTTCAGTTAAAGTAGTTCCACTGTTACCTTTGTAGAATGAAGGCATAATTCAAAAGCAAAGATAACTTTATGTAAGATTTTGTTTCATTTTCGTTCTAATAGATGCTATATAACCATTAGAAAAAAATTATCATCCTTCCTTTATCTAAGTTCTTCCTGGAAACTCTATTAACTAAGGCCACCAGCCGGTTGTAGGGGACAGTTCTAAATTGCTAATACATGCAAAATACAAAACTCTGAACAAGCAGTCCAGTTTTAGAGTAGTCTTATAGCTTACCACCCTTAACCTGTTCTTGTTACTTTCCTACTTGATACTATGCAACTGTAAGCAGAAAATATTAACACATAATACCTATGTGTTTTTATGGTAACATTTTTTGATACTATTTGGATATAACCATTTGATTCTGAACTTTCTAGAGGGTCTTAAAAGAGTTCATCCTCATCCGCCAGTTGTTGATATTGTGGAAACACCACTCACTTCTCTTTAATTGCTGCTCTGTTTCACACACTAGACTATGGGGTACAGGTTATAACATAAAAACTCCTACACCAAAACACATCCAAGGGTCTCTGATGTTCTAATAGCCAAAAGTTTCTCTTTTTGACATTGAGTCAAGGCTTGGAAGCTGAGCAAAAAACTCAACTGTTCCCGTTACTTACAGGCTTATTGTGACATAAGCCTGCTAAGATTTGGTATCTTACACCAGGTTCAGAGAACACCAGGCTTCTGAAAACTATGTTATCAAAGAAGTAACTCTAATCTTAATCTGTAACACATCTGAATAGATAATTTTTGCATTCATCCTGTGAAATTACTTCCTATTCTTGTGAATATAAGAATTATTTCCATTAAAATAATAAAAGTAGTTCCGTTATAGAGCAACTGTTTGGCATTTCATGAATGATGAAATTTACATGTTTACATTCTTTCCTTGAAAACATCTGTCAACTCCTATCTGGCTCCTATGAAGCCGACAAGAGGTTAGAAGGTACCTAGAAACTAGAAAAAAACCAACCTCATATAATTAAAAACTGAAAATGCAGAAATAAATAGATTAACAGATTCCAAGTGTAAGCAGTATCCAGCTCTGCTCATTAAAATGCCTACCATTTTCTGTGGCACTGATGCATAGTTCGGGTATCCAAGGACATCTTTTATGAAGTTGTTATCACAGTTTTTTCCAATCCAAAGGTAAAAAATCTGTAAGATGTCAGAATCAGTTTTAGAAAACTGCCTACATTTGAGAGAAACAGGCAAGTGGTGATGGAACAGGAATAATACCAGAATAGTAACTTCCATGCAAATGAATCACTTGAGTGTTCCAGTTGCAATTCCTACGTACATGTCTACATTCAGAAGTAAGTGTGTAAATCATCAGTACATTGGTTGCAGGACACATTTATAATGGAACAGTTAATGCAGTTACTTCCCATGTTACCTCCTTAAATGAAACCCCTCAATATATTTGAAGTCACACCACTCTTGGTTACTGCACACTGGCTTCTCAAGCTAGACAAGCTGTAGAAAAGCACCAATTATCAAAGCTTATTGGCAGTAATCACTTCAGAGGTCTGGAGACAAAAGCTAGTTTTACATTCACACTCAGGCCTGAAGTGATTCAAGCTTAAAAACACCTTCTAGACTGCCACTGGAGTAGCATAATGCTTTATCCAATTGAGTGTGGTTTAGTGCAGTTTCTAAAATACCCTATCACTCTCCAATTCCCACTCACTTGCAACTCTTAGGTAACACAGGTCACAAATCATAAACCCACTCTTTGTGCATAACTGAGAATGTTTCTGCATCAAGTGATTTGTTAAATCCTCTAGTATATGCAATTTAATAGCCATTAAAAGAAATTCTGGAAAATAAAAATACATTAATTCCATGAAAAATACCTTGATGTGAACTCTCTGTATATTTTGACCAGTCTTGCATGAAAAAATCAACCTCTGTAGCCTCAAAGAGTTCTCAGATCAAAACATGAAAGCTTTTCACTGGAACACACATTACCGTCAGGTTCCCTGGAATGCTGATTCACAACACTGCTATTGCTGAGAGCTGACTGGTTTTAGTAACATACCAGGCACTGCTTTTTGGGTTTTTTCTTCCCCTCAGAAAATAAAAAAAAAAAACAATGCACAAAATTTTAACTTACTGAACCACAATCCATAAGAAAAGCTCCTTCTCTTGTCAACTTCTCTGCAGACAACTTCTGAAGGGGTGGCTGAGGAACAACTCTGTCATTTACATGTATTGTACTCTGTAACAAAAACACAATACTCAATAACACTAGCATTTCACCTTTAATGGTAAAACAAAATAGAAAAAACACTGCTAATCTCTAATAAAATTCTGAGGATTCTCATATTAAAAAAATACTATGTTAAGCCTAAAATGATTATGTACAATGAACAGTTCTAGAATGTTACTTATTCTAAAGGCTACTTTAATACCTAAAACATAATAACGTATAACGGAGGTTAATTTAAGCTGCTTATGTAACACTGATGCTACAGATGTCAACATTTCAAAAGAATTACTACAGTTGACACTTAAGTTCTCTACAAACAACCTCTGTTTCTTTTCTGTTGCATTCAATTTCACTAGAAATGTTGCAAGAGCAGAAAACCATCAAATTCTACCTCCTGTATGGAAGGGTTCAGTATATTATTGCATTCAATTAACAGGAAGTCCCCTGATTTAACATCCTGCCTGAAGTGATCCTTGGGTTTGTCCACAGAGCTCTATGACTGATCTGATTAAAGAATCTGGATATTTGCACTAACATTATTAAAAAACACCCTGCCTTCCTTCCCAGCAATAAAGCAAACAAAAACAATAATTAAAAAAAACATGAACGCAACCCCCAGTATTTTCAGATTAAAGCTGCTTCCTTCCTTCAATACAAAAGCAGGCCAGATATCTCAAGACTCTGTGAAGCATTCTGCAAGTAATATAGGGAAAAAATAGTCTACTGACTAAGCACATGCTCGTGTAGTAAAAATTATTAAAAAAAACCCTATTAAAAATGTTCAGACAATAATGCCATAGGTTAGAAGTTTTTTGGGATTTAGACACAGTTATGAAAATCAAGCTACTGAATTCCACTAGGGGAAGTTCCAGGCTTTACTCAATACTCTCAAGAATCAAGTGTTAAGAGAAAAGAAAACCAGTGAAAACGTTTAGAAGGAATTCGGTAATATATATCACAGAATTTTTTAAAGAAATGAGACATTGAAGAGCAGCCTTTGTCACAAATACTTTAAACTGAAGTAGTACTAAATGGCAGATTAGGATTCTGTCATGATATAAAATCTGGTTTGTCAATTAATTTCAGTAGGTAAAATAAGCCCCATTTTTGTATTATTGAAATCAAAATAACACATCTGAAAGCCTTTGCTAATAAAACTGGATGTCCTAAAGACTGCTGATTCTTCACAGGACAAGCACACTGAACAACACACTGTTTCAATTTAAGTGCCACAAAAACAACTTCACAAGGCCAGTAGGCCTCAAAAGTCTGGTAGGGATGGATTATTAAAAGATGGATTACTACTCCACTGAAGAGCACTGAGTTTAGACTCACCTATTTGAGTTTATGAAATACCTTAAAGCAAACTTTAAGACCACAAATAGCTCAGAGGTTGTGCTGAACAACACAATACCACTGCCAGAGAAACTGTTCAGTTTACCATATAATCTTGTATTATTTAGAAACAAACTCCTACATACATTTTTCCAAAACTAGGGACTATATAAAATCTTACTTCTAAAACCCCTTATTTCTGCCATTATAACTAACTTTGACCTTAAATAGAATCCCATCTTGCTTCTTAATACTAAAAAAATGCATCCATTTCCTAGGCTACGTCTGTAGATGAAATAATAAAACCTGGTTTTGTACTTTCTCAGTCTGATCACAACCATCTAGAAGTACAATTCTGTTTTATCCACTTCAGTCTGAGAAATCACTGGAAGGTTGTTATTGCAGGCAACTGTATCTGATTTCTGTATATAAAACCCTGAATCATCCATCAGATCTACTACACCCATTTACCACAGACAGTTCTAAATAATAAAAACAGACTGAAGATGTTTTCAATAAAGCATTATGGAATTACTGTGGTCATTGAAACAAGATGAAGTAAAACAACAGTTCCGCTCATACTACACAACCATACTTGCAACTCAAAACTTGAAAATAATGTTTTTCTTGATTTTTTATAACTTAGGGGAATGCTCCATTTGTATTACAGTAACAACATAAAATTACTGCAGCACATCATCATATTTAATAGGCCATTAAAACTAGAAAATGCTATAACCAGGCTTCATACATTACCTCATCAGTCAGCTTGTCTATTCTGTACAAGTTGGGATGTATCATCTTCATCAAATGAACAAGAGGCTGGCTCTTCATCTGGCACATTGCATAGACACGATCATCCAAGCGTGTACTTGTGCCTGTTCTGAAGGCTTTCTGCAAGAGAACGTTACTACTCAAACAAATCCTGTATTTTATGTCACATGTAAGAGTGCATTTCAGACTTTGCTAGGGTCAAACAAAGGTGGGAAAGCTTTCGAAAAGAAATCTGTATTACTGGTAGAATCTTAACCATAGAGCTTGAGCAAAATGTTTAAAACATAATCCAGACCCTCCTTACTGATGAAGGAGAATAAATTTCTCCCTCAGTTAGTCAAAAATTTGCATGCAACTGGGCCAGCATTTCTCATTTTTATTCCTGACAAGTGACATTGGCCTGTGAAACTCACCAATGCAAGCTATCACAGGAAAGATACGAGACAAGCAGAGTTCAGGCAAGGCACATACGTACACAAGATTAACTCTGAGTTTATAGCAGTAAGAATTCAATGTTAAGGAAAAGCTTTGGAAGGGAAAATTTCATGTTTTATAGAAGAAACTAGACTCTCATAGGATAAAATTTATTTTTAAACTCTCTTCTACTGAATTTTTCAGCTCTGCCGTAGAAGCAACTGGTATACACCATTGCTGTGAGAAGCAACACAATGAAGTAAATATCATATTCCAGCTCAATGAAGAACATTCCTACAAGCAAAGTTCACACTCAATTCTACAATAAAGCTAAGGACATCACTCCTTCTTGGCTGTCACAAGCATTTTGATTTTGTTTTCTCTATGTCCCAGGTTTTATTACTGTTAATAAAGATAATAAAAACCCCAAACCCAAACAACTTTTCCCAGCCATTCTTATATCTGTCTTTTACACAAATTTTGATAATAAATTGCCTGCTTTCCCCCTACCATTAACTGCATTTGTTATGCAAGCATCAAAAAAATCATAATCAGTATATAAGAGATTGAAGTAATCACTAGGCCAAAGAAAATAAATTATTATGCTTAGATCTCTTAAAAGACTTGTATAAAGGTTTATTCATTATAACAGAACCAAGAACTGTCAGAAATGAAAACCTTTAAGTACTGAGATTTACTCGTAACAGAACCCTGCAGGAAGTTTCCCTTCTAAGTAGGATGTTCATTAATCCAAACAGACACCATTAAAAAAATAATAAAAAATAGTAGCATCTACTTTTATGTGAACTTTCAACTATATCACTTGAGTTTCTGTAATAAATTTCACCGTATCTCCATGGAAATTCATTTTTCTTCTTGGAACTTTCAAGTACAAAAAATATGCATTGGAAAATACTTGTTTTTTCCTTCATAAAATAAAAATGAAGACATACTAACAAGCATTTCCAACAACCTTTATGGGCTACGCTAATAAGCTGCCAAAATCTGAGAAATGCTAATTGTAAATGATATATTTATTTTCATTGTAAAGCCTAACTGCAATATAAGCAATATAAAACAAAACAAATTCAAAATCAAGTGAACTAATAAATAGTTCAGAAATTAACAATTTAAAATCAGCTACTACAGTCATCTTCTACAGTGAAGTCCAGTCAGCATAAGAATAGTAATCCAATACCCATAGGTTTAGAGAAGTGCAGACATCTCTTGACCTAGAACTGAAGAATTCCTCAAATGGAACAATGAGCTAAACATCAAACAGTAATCCACTAGATCATACATACCTGTTTGAGAAGAGCCAAAATATAGAGTGGGAAGAGCTTGAGGGAATTTGGTGCTATCAGCATGGACTGCTGCAGATTTGAGGCAGTTGACATGTATGCTGCCAAGGAGTCCACCACGGCATTGACTAAGGCATCTCTTGCATCTGCAAGGCTGGATGAAACTGAGCGATCCACGGCTGCGGGGTTAGAAGGAGGGAAGAAGTTACTAGACATGGCCTTGCTCATTCCCTTGAATGAATTTGAATTTTGAAAATTTTAGTTGTACTTCCAGGTTATGCTTTAAGACTAAAAAATCCCCCAACCACATCTGTGGCCCCAAATTTTTTTTAGGAGTAAATTAGATGACTGCCCATAGAGAAACTCACTTTTACAATGCTTAAAAATATAGTGTAGCTAATTTTGGCTCCCTGGTTTGTATTCTTGCAGAATTAAAATAAATTTTTAAAGCAATCATATATAGTGAAATCTAAATACAAATTTAAACCTTATACAAACAATTTAGCTATTGTTGAAATGCTGTTGCCCAACCTCCAAGATAAGATTTGCAGCAATTAATTTTGATTTTTTTTCCCCTCACACAAGAAATTTCTTCCCTTACTTCAGTGGTATAATTGCGATTAGTGTAAATGCAGGTTCATCTTTCTCTGCTGAGCAAGGGCTGCAAATCCTTTGGCTGGAGGAAGCCACCTGCTGGACTGAATGTGCATTTAAGAGGAGATCACAGAACGGTATGGGACCTTAAAGAACATCTAGTTCCAATCCCAAAAGACATAGAATTACAATTTACTTCTTCTAACTGATTTCTATATTAATATTTTAGCACATGCTAAAACGCTGCAGAGAGACAGAGCAGGCATTTAACAGGAGATCAGTCTATGAAACAGCTACTTATGACCCAGAATTAAGGGATAAATAAGAAACCTTAACCCTGCAACAAGAGAAGGACAGAAAACCAATATCTCACATACACTGTTGGCTGAAATTCCCTTTTAGTCTCCAGCAACTCACTAAACTGAATCACTGTTTCTTAAGTAATCCTAGAATGCTCAAGTTTGAGCGAACAACAGTGATGATGAAACAAAAATGAGAGTTTTGATCCATGTGCGTTATGATTCTTTGTCCTTTTTTTAACCACCAAAGTTAAGAACGCTTCTTTTAAAAGACTAAAGTCAACAAAGTAATCAGAACAAGATGTATTCCAGTTCACAGTTTCAATATAAATTTGGGTTTGTCATCTTTTGCACCCACAGGCTTCAGTGTGCTGCACTCCAACCTTTTTTAATAACAACCAGGCTTCATTCACTACTTCATTTACACATGTGGCAAAATTAAGAACACGCAAAAACCACGTGAATCTTCCTGGTCTGTACTCACCCATGTTTGCCAAGAGGCACACGACTGCTTGTACATCTGCTCCTGCATACACATCAGACAGGGAACTCACTACAGGCAAGCAAAGCGTGTGCACTCGAATTCGACGCTCACCTAAGAGAAATTAGTGGAAATCATTATGCATTCTCTCCTGGTAGAAGTAAACAAATTCAGTCATTACAGCATCTCCTCCCATCTAAGAGGCACCCATTCCACAAAACATATCAGTCAAGAAATTGCTGCAACGCTGTCTCCCATTCCTCTCTCAACCTGTTCAAATTATACTCTAAAGCAGCACAAATTGATAATACAAACTAGCAACATCCACAATAAGTGTCTTTGATCCTACAAATGAAGTACATTGATATCCATCTCAAAATTTTGTGGCATCTTCTACCATTAGAAACCAGCTGTTATTCCTCATGCTCATCCAGTGAATTAACTGCAGCTTGTTTCAATCCATCACAGTTCTGTGTATTTGGACAAAGTGCCTGCCAAACATGTTACTGCTTGTAACAATGGCCAGACTTTTAAGTAAAAGAGTTTTGCTCAATCAGCACTACGTCAGATGCAGATGAAATTTTCACATTAAAACACTGTTTATAAGGATTTCCACTATGTGATTAACTGCAAAGTAGGCTTACTAGCTCTGACAAGATTCTTTCAGGGTATAGAGCACAATAAAAGGCTATGGAACTA
Source organism: Cyanoderma ruficeps (assembly GCA_008694505.1). NCBI lineage: Eukaryota > Metazoa > Chordata > Aves > Passeriformes > Timaliidae > Cyanoderma > Cyanoderma ruficeps. The sequence continues at coordinate 1,350,295 of VZDJ01007747.1, read as the reverse complement.
ACTTTATAAACATTACATCATAAAAAGAAACAAAAAGCTGGCCAATTTATTAGAATTTATTTACCTTTACTGGAAGTATACAAAAGAGCTGTTTGAAAACAAACCAAAGATGTGTCAGTCAGACTTTCCTCTATGGACATTTGCACTGCAAATCCAGCATCAGGATTGACATTGGCAAGGGACAGTAAATCAGTAGATCGTACAAAAAAATTCCCATGGAAAGTGTGTATTGAAAGACCTAGAAGCAGATTAAATAATTCAGAGTGAGGTTAGAACAGCATGGAAAACTCTCATCAATAATTAAAACCTCAGCCCTCAAGCCAAGGTTGAAGAAAAGAGTAAAAATTCTATCATGTAGAACCAATTACATGAATCATTAGACATTTCAGCATGATCCTCTAGAGTTCATGCCCAATTCTGAACACTCCAAAGTGAATGACACCCTTACAATACACACGGCAACTTACAGTGAAATGGTACTATCAACTAAGAAATAAAACAAAAAATCAAACACCAAAAAACGGTTACTCTTTCACTCTTCAAAGAAAGAAAAACAACGTTCAATTTAATGTTGCTGAAGACTAAGCACATTCAAATTGATTGCTAACACATTTACACCAACCGTTCCATTTGTGTCAGTACTTAAGACACACCTTTTGTACATCTTATGCGCATAACTGCTTCAAATCCAATCTTCCTTGTAAGGTATCTTTTCAGGTCTTTTTGCAACTTTTCAGCCTGAGCAGGATTATGGCTACGATGGAAGGATGGATAGTAATAGATGCATCCAGCAGAATACTTGGACATGCAAGCTGTGAAGGAAGGAAAGATACAGTTAAGAAATAAGATTGTTACATGAAATCAGGACATAAAAATTGTGTCCAGACTTCCGCAAGTCACATCTATGTTCATCTTTTCAATATCACCAAATCAGTAAGACAATGAGAACTGTCCCAGACCCAGGCCAGTGAGGATAGAAATTAATCACCCCGACACCTAATTACACACCAAGCTCAATAAGCATCCTACATTTGGCAGCTAAGATTGGAGTGCTTGCAGAAATATCTGATGGTGTAGAGGCAAAGTTAAGTGTATGTACAGAGACAAATCTTGAATAATTATTGAAAGATGAAAACTCTGTTCTACCCCAATAATTAAACTTCATTTATTCCTTGCCATGTTTCTGTTGCCTGTTCTTGAGCAGGAGAATATTTCTCACTTAAAACTTTGAAACCCTAGAATGAATTGTATAATACCACGAACGTAATACTTCTATTCTTTACTTCCATCAACTTCAAGGTCAATTCCTTTACAACATGAGCTGCAATTACATTAGTGCTAAAATATTTACATGACTTAAGAATTCCTGAGGTAGCTTGTGCTTCTGAAGAGAGACAACAGTGCAGAAAAAGGTATTAAGGTACTCCTTACCAAGAGAAGCTAGATCAGAATATTGTGAACTTAAGAGAAATAAATCCACAGCGGTCTGCTGGCCGGAGCAGTCTAGTGCCAACTTCTTATAAAAGTCTGTTGCTGGACCAAGATGCTGGACCACCTTTGGTAAGTAAATCATACAGGGAGGAGTTATGACAACAATCGCTCTTTTTAGACTTCATGGAACAAAACACATATTCAGCAGCATCTGAGTAACTGACTCACAGGTATTAGCAGCTTCTTTTGCTTGCCAAGAAAAATTATGTACCAAAGGTCAAAGACAGCTCATGCACTTCAAAACAAGTAATACCACACATACATGTATAGAGTAGTGCTCTTAGATGCATAAACATAGATAAAATTAAAATCTAGTTAATTGCTATAAATGAAAACCAAGTGATTGGTTTGTAGAACTATGCAAGTCAGAAAGACACAGCCAGTCCTTAGTCTTTTGAAATGAGTAGTAAGGGAAGTTTTTTACCTTTGTGCTTGACCTTTGATTGGGATCCTCTCTGGAATGCAAAAGCCCTGCCCCCAAAGACGGTAACTGAGTTTGAAACACAGAGATCCGACCACCCGTTGGAGACATCAGTTTAAATGCAGCCTGAAGAGCAGGGCCCAATGCACTGTGTGTTTCTCTTGTATTGGTGAACATATTTGGTAATGCATTCAATAGATCTTTTATCAGCTGCAGAACAGATTGAAAGGTGTTTTATGAGATTCTGCAAGCTTGAGACTTTCTGCTGTTCCTAAAAAGCTGTACTGAAGTGGCAGAATCGATACTGAATAGTTTTAATGCAATAAGGAAAACAAAGCTGCAATTTTAAAAACTATGATGCATCAACGAAATAACATGTAATACTTCCATAATGAAAAATTAGCATGGGAACTACGTATTATGAAGATTAAGTCTGAATTCAAAGTTTAACGGGACTATCTGTTTTGACTATTTAACACCTTACATTTAATGATGTATTTTGAGCAATCATACCTCTTTGCTTTCATGGAGATTTACAAGTAAACTATCAGGTGTAGGCAGGAAAATATCTGTGGAGAGAATAGAAAAAATAAATATTATTACAGAAAAAATAACACCAAAATGGAATAAAACATTTCATTGCTCACTGCTACAAACAACATGAAAGAGTCTACTTTTCTATTATGTGTTACAGCTAAATATTCCTTGCAGATAAGTAAGTTATATGCAAATACATGTGTGTTAAAGAGAGTAATACAGTTTGATTCAAAGCAAAATTCAAAGCTTGTCTGATTCAAAGCAAAATTAACTATTGAATTTCACATTTTAAACATCACCTACTCTGTAGTTAGTGCAAGACTATTTTTCAAAAAAGTATTCTCATTCAATAACATTGCCTAATACCAAATAGTTGAGAGATCCTAACCTTTGTTCTGGTTAAAAAATAAATATTAAGTTCCCAAAAATTCAGCTTCCATTTTATTTTTACTTACCATCAATATCTGAGACAATCAGCATCTGAGGCTGTGATAAACCTTCTTGCAAGTTGTAAAACTGAACAGTGCTGTCAAACGTTATGAACCCTATTCTTGTTCTTGAATCTCCAGGCAGCCTGAAGCATTAAAAAATAAACTATTAAGCCCTAAATCTCTCTCTCTCAAGACATATAGATACTCAGGGCTCCTGCTGATGTTAGCAGAAACTCAGTTCATGCGTAAAGAAGTGAAGGGAGAACATAAGAAGGGAGATCTGAAACAGGAATATAATCAATATTTCCTCAACATTTTCTGAAAAGCTGGGGTAATGATAAAGTTTATAAGACCAAGTGTTACAAATAAGCACTCACTAATATATTGATGCTTTGTTCCACAAGAGAAGTTAATAAGTTCATTTAAACATTACACTGACACATGAAAGAAGGCAGCCTCAGTTCTTTAATAGAAAACAGGGTGTTCTTCTCTGTCCTAATTCAGAACCCCATTTACTAATGTAGCTACAGAGTACTTAACAGCTCTAAACCAAAATCCAATGTCTCTACAACACAACATATTTATTTCTCATGTGGCCCATATTTCAGTGTATGGGATATTACATAATTAAACACTACATGGGATTTCTCAAGTAGAATATAAAAAACATCATGAAGTGCTGAAAACCATGACAGTGACCAAGAGCCATAGAGGCAAATATTGTTGTTACCATCTAGGTATATAAATGAGGTGGATGCACTGATTTTCCTGTGGACTTTGCATGGGATTTTATGAATTTTCCTAAAATAATTAAGCTTGTTTCTGAGATTCTGTTGACAAAATACCTGTAAAAAAACTGAACAAAGAAAGACTGAACTAAAAAATGGAAGTAAAAATTTTTTAATGTATATGTTGGCTTCTTCATGAGACAACCAAGTTCACCAAGAAAAACGTGTAGAAAGGAATTTTCAAGGCAAGGCCTCCACAGGATTAGTTGTCAAAAGGCAGGAATATAGTGAAGCTCATTAATTTTCGCTCAAAATACACCAGGAACAATCCCATAAGTGCTGTCCCAGTGCAAAAATAAAAACACAGAAATTGACAAGGGTAATTGTGATCTAAAAAAACCAAACTGACAACACAATTCACGTAGGCAGTCTTACTCTCATGCTTACAGTGTTCCAGTTTGCAGCACCTCAGACCTTTCAGCACAAGAACCAGATAATTTAACCTCTGTAATTTATTATTTTTGTTGGTCTTGGCAGGGGGGAAGAATGTAAGTTAAAAATCTTTGTACAATCACCGTGTTGTTAGAAGCTACAGCTAAATATTCCTTGCACATAAGTAATTAAATGATATGCACATACACATGCAGGGAAGAAATTCCAGGCAATGGAACTTCTGCCCTTTAGGGACAGAATGTTTAGACACTTTGAAATTCCCTTCAAAATTTTCACTTACAATTTTTTCACAACAACATATTAGTTGATTTGAAAAGATTGTTTATACTCTTACTTGTCTAGGTTTTCCAGCAATGACTGGCAGAGTATTGTCAAATATCCAGCCTCCACTGCATTATGAGAAACATCTAAAACAAATAAATACACCGCAGGCTGAGGAGGACGAAGCTACAAAGTAAAAAAAAAAATAAAACCACTCAAAAATCATATTCAAAGAAATGTTAAAGTGTTTAGTCATTAGAAAGGGAAGTAGAAAAAGGGAATACTTAGAAAAATGCAAGGTATACATTATGCAGTAAAAGTAATTTACTAAGCAATATGCAGATAGACTTAACCACCATCCCCAGTGGTTAATAACTGTCATTTGTAATAAACATAAAATGTTACACTTCAGGGAAAAAAAAAGGTTATTTTAGTCCCTCCTTCCAAAAGTCAATTCAAACATGATTAAAGGTACAGACTTCCATCTTTTAAATTCCATTGTTCTTTCAGCACATGGACAATGTGATCCATAAAACAGCCTTTCTACAACTACACCCTTTCTCCAACCATGTAACAAGCTCTGTTTATTCCCCCTTAAATGTCTGCACAATGTTTCAATTCAAAGACAAGAGAACAATTTATTTTTGCTGCTGCTAATAATGTCATTATGAACTAGGCCTTTTCCCAGGCAGACAAGACCACCACCTCAGTCATTGTAAGCTGACTCCTAATAAGAACCATTTCTTCACAATTACTAACTAGAAATTTGAAGCTGAATTAATTTGCTCATCATTCAATTACTGGGCTTTCAAAACCTCCTCAAAATGAGGGAAAAAGGGAGAAATCACATTGCATCAGATTCAAATCTGACTGTGCCACATTAAACTACACTGGATGACAACACACACTGAATTACTTTTAACTCAATAGCTTCTGACTGTTTACATCAGCCAAAACTCAAAATATGAATTTAACTATTCCTTGGTGTTAAGAGAAGCTTCACAGAAAAATAAATACACACCACTGGATCAATATGCAACATTAATTTCAAGCACTATTATATTAATATGCAATTGCTATTGAAGTTACTATGAAAATGTTTTTTTACCATATAGTCTGAAGAAGCAATGAATTCCACTGTAGAATTTTGCACCTCTGGCCGTTTGTGAGGCTCTCCATAAGACCGTGTCAGAGGATTATACATAAATTCTTCAGGAACTATTAAAAAAAAAAATCCCCCCCAAAGACAGATTATATTTTTTTGTCAGAAAATAAAACCCATTATTACAGCTAAATGCAAAGTAATGTGGGTCTACCTCAATAATTGCAACAGCAAAAAATTCACATTAAGGACACATAAAAAAAGGGAACATTTCAAGTATCTCAAGCATATCTTTAACATCAAAGATCAGTAATTGGAAAGGTTTATTTTAAACAACAGCTCCCCAGCTATAAAAGAGCAATTGAAGCAGAGCATTTCACAACAAGCAGCAATCTGTACTGTTCCTCATAACCTCTGGCCTGGATTGTAGCAGTCATCATGTTTCCATTTGCATATTGCAACAGCAGTCAGTGGGATTAGCTGATTTCATTAGACAAGTAATCAGCATATTATGAATACATTTTCTTCCTCTCCCTAAAGACTGCAAAACAATATTTTGCTTAAAGAAAATGCACAACACATCTGACTTAAGATGTTTTTCAAAACCTCTAGATCATAAGGACATTGCCACTGTAGTCTACGTTTTAATCCAAAATATCCCATGGACTGATACGATGCAAATGCTTGCAAGAGATTGTATAAATGCAAACATCTCCTGCTACAGCCACTCACCATCATTAACTCTATAGCACAGGTTGCATTTCCACCGCCTTTGATCAATGAAAGAAACAAAAGGGTTGATGTAAGTCCTGCAGGATCTGCATCTCACTATTGTGCTTGATGTTATTACTGGTAATTGCTAAAAAGGAAACAATGAAAAGCTGTAAGAAAAGAATGTAGTATACTTTATGGAAAACATCTCTGTGCAGTACAGTTCATAAAAGCTTCCTAAGACTACATTTTCTATCATCTTTCCCTCTAGCTAGTTTTCCCTCTAGTTTAGTTCAATTTCATAGAGTAATTATGATGTTAATTAAAAACAATCTCCCCCTTAAAACAAAAAACCCCCATTTTATTACTGTCTTAATACAATCTCAAAATCAAAGATGTAGTAAGATCTTAAATGAAATTACTTTAAATTACAGCTACTATGGCAAAAAGGAATTATGAAAGGACAACTTTTGAGTGAAAATATTAAATATGACAGACAGCAAATCTTACACAAAGAACACATATCTAATAAAAAGAAGTTATACCAGACAGTTTTTTACATAAATGCTATCAGATTCAGAGGAGTTGCTTAACAATTATGAATATAGCTTCAATCTTATATTGTGTTTATGTTCTACTGACAGGAAGTATCAGGCCAGTTACACATTCAAACTGAGCACCACTCTGCAGGGGAGCTCCATGAACACCTTTTCATGATGTATCTGACAGCTGTGAGCCCAACACACAGAGTGGCAATTCTTCAGAGAACCACAGGCAAGCAAAAATTTCCAACAACAAAAACAAAACTTGAAGGGCTTCGCCCTTATGCATTTCCATGAAGTAGCAATTTCAAGGCTTTTTTGCTCTCCTCCTCCTTAAGTCACAGACAATTTTTTGGTACTTCTGCTAACCTTAGGACTTAGAGTTCATTATATTTTATTGTTTGAATGAAAATAGAACAAATGCATAGAGAATACAAACACACACACAAAAAAGTGAGGTACTTTACCGTTAGGTCCCTGAAGGGATGCAGCAACAAACCCAAAGGAAGCTTAGCTTTGTTTAACAAAGCCTGTGTCTGTGGAATATTTGTCAATGTACATCGAAATGAGCTCAAAGGAAATAGAAACATTATGTTAAAAATGGGATTTTAAAAGATGTTGAAAACATTGTGTTAACACCTGATTTTAAAGAACTTAGAAATTTTAGAAATTCTATGTTTTACAAAGACGATTTAACTAAAAAAATATGCAAAAAGATTTTTTGAAAGGCTTTGTAAGGAAACAAAAACATACTCTCCTGCTCCACAGTTTAGTAGTTCAGCAATGCAAGTATACCAAAACTAACTTGCAATTAAGAGACAGAACTGCTTTAGATACAACACTCAATGAAAACTATGTATTTTTCTGCTCATTATAAAGATTTTTCCAGTGAATCAATACAGCACTTAATGAGTTCTCAGAATGTCCTATTTATATAAGAAAACAATAGAAAAGGATCCCAAATACCGAGAGTCAAAATCTTTTGTTTTGTGTAAGATGAAGGGACACTAAAAAAGCCCAATGCACAAATAGTACTGTCCAAATGCACAAATAGTACTGTCCAAAGTGTTCCACATGTTAGAAAGATTTCCAGGCCTTTGGTTTTCTGATTTCTGTTTTCTCGTGGGACCATGCACTGTCACTACAGCAATAAGGATGCTGAGTCACCGTGGGGCAATGAAGAATATTTATTTTGAAATTATAAATAAAATCTTTGGGAAATGGCACTTTCCATTGTATTTAGCTGCACTTGACTTGGGATAGTTGATAATATTACTTAATGTTATTAGAGGTATGTGACTGCAGAATTACTATAGTAAAATATACTCATAAACTGTTAAGTGTATTCAGGCATAATCACAATACTTTTGTGGAAAAAATCCTATGCAATACTGCAAAATATTCTACAAAACATATTGTGCAACATTAAGTGTTATTAAAATACCTTCATTTTTTAAATGGATAAAACAAGGTGAAGCTACAGAAAAATGATTAAAATACTAAGAAACTAGGTACAATCACTGCATATAATGTATTATGATGGCAGGACAGTTACAATATTTGTGCAATGATTTACAGGATAAACTTATTTTCAGTTAAAAGGGGTTTATGAGCTCATCACTAAGATTTAAAGTTAGGAATCAGTTTAGACAGTTTTTGACATTTTAAATAATTATTGCCCACTAAAGAATATAAGACACTGTCCCAGACACAGTAAACTTACTCTGGACTGCAGTTTAATTTCCTAAGATCAGAATTCAAGTTAGGCACAGGTGCTGGAACTGAAGACACCGGTAAAATATTTCTATCATGTGTAAGGTTTACTGGTCTCAAGCTTTCTGGCTGCTGAGAATGCTGTAGACTTAATCCTCCTAAGGAAGAGGACAGCTGGTTCACACCTGGATATTGCTGAAAAAGGAAAGAGCATGACAAACAGGTAAACACGCAGTGATGTTTAAATAACAACCTTCAATCTTCTTGTAGTGCTCTCCCTTCCAGACATGTATTAAAAAAAGATACAGCAGCAATTAGTAACAAACCCAAAAAACCAGAAGTGTGGTACTGTAGAAATTTAAAAATGCTACAACACATGAGACATGCTTCCAAATGTGTATCATAGGACAAAATTCAAATTCATTACACAAATCAACACTGGAAGTCACACATAATCCTTCCATCTCTCCAGGCATAAGAAAACAAGTTATTAAAAAGGCTGACAGAATTTCTCTTCCACTCTCTTCTGCAATTTAACTTTTTTACAATCAACTCTTCCAAGTTACAGACATTGCCTTTAAATATTCATTTTAAATTAAAACAAAACACCACAGAAGAGAAGAAAAGGTTAGGTTGGAAGACACCTTTGAGTTCTGGTTGTCTAACCCCTTGCTCAAGCAAGGCTAACTTAAAAGTTAGTTTAGGTTGCTCATATAGATTCATCCAGCTAAGTTTTGAAAATATCCAAGGATTGACAATTCCACAGCACCATCTATTCTAGTACTTTCCCACTCCCATCCTGAAGAATTTTCTCTTTATATGTCCAACCAGACTTCACTTGAAGCAACTGCAGTTCTTTTACTGCATGCTCCTGAAAAGAGCCTAACTTCATCTCGCATTCTAGTAAAGACGAAGCCTACCCTTTCAATTAAAAAAAAGTAAAATTAAATGAAACAATTCTTCCAAGTCACATTTTATATTATGCCTGTGACAGTGAAAGCGTTACTGGATTTTGATCACCTACCACAGCACTTTCACTATCTTTGCCAATTGGCCCTTACTTCAGAGAGCAGGATTTGTCTATCAGTAAGTTTCTTTTTCTAGATCCCTTCACACACACATTTCTCTGCACTTCTTCAGCATTTGTGTCTTGCCTCAGTATCCGGCTCTTCTTCTGCCACTGTTCTTGAGGGATTCACATGTACAACAGCAATCAGGTGATTGTAGACAGTTTCTTGGGTGTTTGGAGCTATCTTTATGAGGAAAACAGAGCAGATGCAGGCAGCCTCCTCCACTACATACAGCCAGCACAAGCTCTACAGAGCTCTTTTACCTGGACCCTATGCCATGCCTTGCTCATAAGGTCATTTAATGCTTGAGATCACAGCCTATAGCAGTGCTTTCATATATGCTGATCAAGTACTTCCTCATGTTTCCTCATGGTTTCCTATCAATAAAGTTCAGTTCCTTCAAACATCAAACCTTAACACTGTGGAGGCTGCTAATAACTGGTGAAACAAACTTGTTAAGCCTACCTACTTGGAGGCACAGTAAAAACTTTCATTCAGAAGCCTTCCAGTAAGTTTAGAACCAGTCCTATGACATCAATACTATACCTAACATCTACTGTCTCAGAAATTATAAATATATGAAAATAAAGAGGGAGATATATCACACAGAAACAGGTTTTTCAATAATTTACTTCATGAAGTAATTTTTAAATTAAAAATACAAGCCTGTGGATAGTGCTGAAAACCAGGATGGTGTCCTGGATTACTGGGCTGCACAGGAGTAGGTGGTGTTGCATTTTGGTAGCCTGGCTGCAGTGCTGGATAGCCATAACCAAAGGGCTTAGAAGCTTTTGATGTTTGGAGGACTGATGGAGAGGGAACTGGGCTGTTGGTCACAGAACGTGTCTCTGGAAAGACAAAAGAAATGCCACAGGTATGGAATATACTTATTATTTCCTTTGTATTTTAAACATAAACTCCTAAATGCGTCAAAACAACGTTGCCATTTATGAGTTTGTTCATTATCCATCAAGCTATTTTTCTGCACTGAAAAAAGAAGCTATAAAGGAAAATCACGTAAAGAATATTGACAAAGTGTGTATGGAAAGACGACCAGAGACTTGTGTCACTACAAACAAAATGTTGCTTTACAAAAAGAGGCAACTTGAAAAAAAACAACATTTGAATTGAATAAAAATAGAAGAACCACATTTTATTCCAATATATATATTTGATATAAACCACAAATGAGACCATTCATGCTTAGTCTCCTCTCTACCACTTCTGAAAACTGCTGTAACATGACTAGAATCATTCTCTGTTTATCTTATTTAAAAAAAACCAAAAAAATCAAGCTATTTTTAGAATATGTCTTCAGCAGAACCAAAATGTTTAGCCAGAGGTCAGAATTTGTAGTCCTGCTAGACTCTATACGGATGACAATATCAGCTTTCTAACTGAGAGAGATCTCACTTTCATCAGGAACCCATCAAACTATGGCAAACTATTGTGACACTCCAAGGGGCCAGAAAAAGCCAAAGGAGGCAGAAGGGGTAGGCCCTCCAAATTAATCCAATTATTAATTTAAATACTGGCTAAAATACTTCAAACAGCATCTTTTCCACTTTCTCTCAATATGGCAGCTCTACAGATTTCAAGACCAAGGTAGTTGGCCAGTAGGTTCATTTAGAACCAACCTGACGATCCTGATATTTTTAGAGCTAAGCAAAACAGCAGCAATTTTCTTTAAATGAAGAAAAACAAAAGAAAGCAACCTGATCCAAGCATCTCTGCAAACTGATATTGTTGGTCTCCCAAAACTTCAATGATGTGTCAGCAACTATTATAAGCTCATAACGTCAACAACACAATCAGGCATACAGTATAATCTAGAAAAAGATGCTGCTTTCACACTTAGCTTATTTTCAGCAGTACCCTCAATACTCCAATGGAAAGTATGACTTATGATTCAGAGAAGTTTTATTAAATGTTTACATGAATTTCACTGTTAAAACGGTGAGAAATTATTTTAAAAGGCATGTATGTTTCCTCTGACGATTTCTCCTGTTCCTTTCACAGGCACTGCCTTTCATCTACTTGTTAATTAACAATAAACAACACCAGAAACAATAAAGACACCTAATTAATTAATTAATTACCTAAATAAATAATTCAAAACAAACTGATTACCTGGATAGCCACCTCCTTCCAGGGCATCATAATTGTTCAGAACAGGAGAGGCACTGCTTGTAGTAGAGGAACTATCAAGTGCTGGGGGAGGAAAATAGTTTAACTTTAGGGACATCAGAAATAGCAAGCTTTTGATAAATAAGAGACTGAGATTTTTTTTCTAAAACCTTTGGTAAGAAATTGTCAAGAAAGATCCTGGGGAAAAAACCCATCACTTCAGCCCTAAGACTTGAAAACTATTACCACTGTAAAGAGGAGAGGGAGCAAGTATAATCAGCATGATACTAAAAACAAACAAGCACATGCCCAACAAACATCAAGAGAGATCAATGGGAAAAAGACAAAAAAAAAAGAAAAACATTGTTTCCTGAAATAAAAAATATTTTTCTAGTAAACCAAAAGTTCTTTCTAGACTATAGCAACTGAGGCCATGCACATTTTAGAAATAGTCCATTCATAGCTTTCCTCACAACTGCAAGCAACAGAAGACTCCCATCATCTTCAGAGTGATTATCCACCATCCCCACCTTTAAGCCAGACTGACAATATTTAATTCTTCCCTCCCTTCTGTAGCATTCTAATTCACAGCTGGCTTTCCTTTCAGTCTAAAGATTCTATTTTCGATTATCATTGACAAAAGGTCTGAACTCCAGTCGGTAGTTGAGTTACTCTTCAATTACTCTTGGCTCAGTCTAAAGTAGCTGAGTAAAAAGTAACTCTGTAAATGTAAGTACCAAAAGGCAACTAGGCAGATAGAAACAAGCACAATGAGCACATACACAGCTGTTAAGACTGAAGAAACTCAATTGCTTAATTTTTAGCTCAACCTATGCACAGATCTTGGATATCTTATTGTGAAACATCTGGCAAACAAAGAATTATTTTAAAACATCTCTTCCAGTGTGATTCCACACATTTATTTCCAAAGAAAAAAGGGCCAAGGAGATTAAAGGTTTCTTCTCTTTAGAACACACCAAGCCATGAAGTGCGATAGAAAAGAAAGTGTCTGTTTAAGAATTCAGAAAAAAATGAAAATTGTATATATAATTTTTGTGGCAGAAAAGACTGAAAAGATTCACTGATACTGTCCTACTCAGAAGGATCAACACATGACCACACATCCCATTGCAAAGCTGAAAGTATCTCAATTGAGAACTTCAATGGTGGAACATTGGAGACTTCCAAGTAAAGAGACTCCTGCATATGAAAACATAACATCACTGACATTTGGGACACAGAAATACTATGGCACCATCCTGACAGTATAGATAATTCTTGTGCATTTTGCCTTTAAAGCATTCAACTAAGAACTAGAAAAGCTATTTAACAAATCCATAAGACTAACAATAAGATACTATTTAAAGGAAAATTCAATTCTGTGACATTCATACAATCTTAGTTTTCAAATTTTCACTGTAAGTTTTCATTTTTTCAATCGTGGAGGTTACAAAAGAACGTAATTGCAAGATTTTATTTTCTATTCTAGAAGCTGAAGGAAACAAGATTCATGACTTTTTTCACCCTGACCAGGATTAGGGCTTTTAAAGCTTTGCCAAATCTTACTACAGAAAAGTCAAAATATACTTATGTTAGGTCAACAAAACAATTGAGAAGTTATACAAACAGAAGCAACCAGGTTCCCAACATCTATTCTTCATAAAACCACTGTGACAGTCCAAGGCAGAAATTTGAAATACTGAAATCTGTTCAGGATTTGCATTAGCTCTTGGGACAGGGCACAACACAGCATGCTGCTTATTAATCAGACTGCCTCTGTATTGAGCCTGGGTGCCCTTTCACTCTTTTCCCTACGATAAATGCAATGATACCTCTGAGGCTACAGGTTTCAGTGAAGTACAGAACTTGACAGAGAATGATGGTAGGGAGTATGAAATTTTGTTTAGGAAACAAAGTAAGGAGAGAGAGGTTACAATTGATAAAAAAAACAATCAACATCATTTGACAGAAACCTTGGCATGCAAACCCAACACACTGTTAATTATGACCTGGATGTCATCATTGGTTTGTTCCATTCTTCACAGAATCATTATCAGTACACTACACTATTTTCACAGTATTCCAGGTGATGATTTAATTATTTTATTAAAACTGGCACTGGTTTTTTTTCTGACAACATGAATTATAAAACTAAAGAAAAAGCTACCATAGTTTCCTATTCCAAATCAATACTAAAAGGCAGCAGTACAAGGTATGTGCCGTTACTTCCATCTATCAACAAGGGTAGTAGTCTGATGTTTATCTCAAGAAGGTTTTTATCCTGTTACCACTCATGCAGCCAGTAAAGATTTCTTCAAGTTTCAAAGGAAAAGGTTCTTCAAAAAACTGAAGAAACTAAACTGGTGAGAAACATTAAACTCATGAAACCAGGTCATTCTGACAAAACACACGCTGAATCCTTGCAACCGAGTATGTAACACTTCAATCAAACAGGACAAATCATTCCTTAAAAAAAAAAATCAACAAACTTCTCAAGTTTTCTACAAAGCAAGCAGATTAAAACTGAACCTATGTGCCTGACCATTGAGACATACACCTTTAGAAGAAGAAAAAAACCAGCACAGATTAATTTACTGTCCTAAAAAGCACACTTACAACCTCTCAATGTTTACTACCTTAAATATATGAGCTCCTTATGCATAAAATGAGAAACAAGGCAAACACTATTTAATGTAATGATATAAATGGCATCTGGTTGCTTAACCTAAACAATTATCAGTCTAAGTTCTACTGATAGTTATCTTCAGTTAAAACTCACTGAAAATCAATATACTAAAATTATGGGAGTATTCCAAGTTGTGAATATTACTTTGTTAGATTCATAAAAGATCTGATACTAACATGACAAAAAAAGGACCTATTTGCTGGTCACTACTGAAGTCCTTTTTGTTTACTATACTAGTAACAGCTGGGAAATTTCAAGCAGAAGAGTCAGAGTGATGCTTTGTCTTAAAGGAAGAAAAAGTTTCAGGGGATGGAAATATGGAGAAAACCTTGAGTAGGAAGAGAACAAGATACTGGTGTAAAGCTAAAGCCAACCTGCTTCCTCATCCTCCTCATCCTCTTCCTCATCATCTGAACTTGATGACAAGGGAGCTGGTGCAGAGCTAGCTTGATTATTAACATATCCACCATACTGCATGCCTGTGAAGTGGAAAGCACAAACATCAGAGTCAGACAGACAGGAAAGACGAGAAACGAAAGTCACAAATCATTGCATTAAAAGTGAGAGAAATCAGCTGTTCCAGAGAAAATCCCAGCATGCAACAAGTTAAATCTACAACCCTAGAAGCAGTTTTTAGTGGGTAGTTCAGCAAAGTAGTCGTAGCACATGGAAGTTAGCAGATAATTTTATATGTGTGTATGTGCATGTGTATCAGGAAATTAAACACACAGACTTCCTACATATCTTTTTAATACCAGTTTGTCCAGTGGAGTACTTTCATAAATTAATACACAGAAATAAAGGGGTTATTTCCACAGAGATTCAAATTATGTTATGAAAATGTGTAGCATTAACTTTTGCTTGGCATACCTGCCCCGTTTAAGACATGAATAATTCCTTTTGGAATTCTGTCAGAAATGAACGAAATATACTGCTGTTGCCACATGCAAGAGTACAAACACACATACAGCGAGCACAACACAATCAGTGAAATTAAAGCTAGGTAAACGTGAAAATTTGGGTTATGTTTACATGAGTGCCTAAATTCAGACTCATAATCACATGATTACACCACACACTTCTAGTATCTGGTGACAGTGCACCAACTGTTACTGCTGTCACCTCCACAGCACAACCTATTCGGGTTTTTTTAGTTTTTTGTTTGCTTTTACAATATCTACTCTAAACATACCTGAGCAATACACAAAAACAACACAAACATTCCATTGCAAAACAGAGTACAGCATGCAGCAATGGCTTATAGTTAATTTCTTACATTACTTGTTATTGATGCATTTTCAGCATGTTCAAGAAATCTTACATTTCTCCTTTGACAAGGCAGGGTTAGCAAGGATTTTAAATATGCTTTTAGTCAGGCAGTGACATCCTAAATAAATGCAAGTGATCACTGTTTCTCTCATCAATCTAACAGATTGGTATGGCAAGAAAATCCTAAGTATTCAAAACTCTTCAAATATTTGGGAATTTGGAGTTCCTTCCCTCTGCAGAAGTACCGCGGCACCAATGAGTAGCATTCTTTATTTTAATACTATAATGCATTACAGAACTGTTATGTATAATCTGAAATCATCATGGTAAAATAATATGCACATCCATGACTTCAATCAAGCATATCAACATTTATTTTATTTAGAATATGGTCTATAAATACTGTTACTTTCATGACTTTTTCAAAAAGGGTTAGCAAACGAACCCAAGAGGAGCACTTTAATTTCACTTTAAAAACTCCAAGAGAATTAAGGTGAAGAGTATGTACTCAAATACTGGAAGTAAAAAGATAACAAAGCAAAACTGCATCCTTGAGAAGGTGAGCTTTCATAGAGAGACTGGTGCAAGGAAAGATGAGCAATTATGTTCCTTTATCTAGGGCATTAATACTAGTATAATTCAAATTAAATTCCTCTATAATTCAAGTAGTCACAACAATGAATGAAAAATCATCCCGAGCACCACTAAGTCGATTCTGTGCTTCAGTTTTTCCATACTGCTAGAACACAGGGCTAATTTGAGTAATTTCTAGTCCCATCTTTTATAAATTTACTGGATGCACTTGGAAAGGAGAATACAAGAAAATCATTATCTGTGCAAGAACAGACTTAGAACAAACAGACTAACAGGCCTCTTCTCTCAGGCCTGGGAGAACTACTGAGGAATAAAACGGAACAGCTGCATTATTGTGGAAGAGGGGAAAAAAAAACTACCTCAAAATAATTAACATGCAGGGGAAAAAAGTCAGGATGACTGAAAGGGCTGCACTATAACAGCAAGAACCAAAGTACAAGTAGATGTGAGAATGTAAAGACATCATGTACATGGATAAGAAGAAAAAAAGGACAGCTACCTGGAAAGTGCATGCCAGTGCAAAAATTCCAAGCATGTGCAGATGAGAGAAAAGGACTGGATTACTCATTACTGGTCACATGCATTAAGGACGCAGGTGTTCAGAAAGAATACAGAAGAAAAGAGATTAAAATAATGTGCTAACAACACAGAAGTTTAGGAATCATGAATTATATCACTATGAATGCTGTGAAGACCAGGCTAGTTTGATTCTTACCAGCCTTGTGAGTTTGCATAGATTTATTTTCACTGTCAACAGTACTACGGATTCCTGCCTTTAAGACTGTGCTGTGATAACACAATTGTCCAGCCAAAAAAAAAAACCTTCTGAGAACAGATCTGGCTAAAAAATAACATCGTTTAAGAAGTCGTTGTCAGGTGGGAAAGTCTCCCATTCTCCCATTATTTCACTGCCCAGCAATGCCAACAAGAGGCCAACACGAGGGAGAAAGCAATCGAGGGCAGAAATGGGGGGCTGCAGACAGCAGTTCCAAATGCCATCATGTATGTGCCTAATCACGTTTTCTGTTGTGACAACTCAGTTCTGCTCAGTATCTTTTACAGATTTGATAATGGTGTTAAAATCTCCCACTTGTAAAACTGCAAAAGCCGATTTTGAAATCGCTATTTATTTTGAGTCAGGTTATTCCATAAATCTGGCCTAAAATTCAACCACATAATTTAAACCATCACAAATTTCTTGGACTGGAGATTTCTAAACCCTGCAAGCAGTGTACCTGTGATATAATAATATTGCACTCTAAGGCCTTATCCCACTAGAATTTACAGACACCTAGGAATGTAGGTGGCAGGACACAGAAGATAAATTAGGATAACAACACATTTGCCTGTAAAATAAACCAACTACTTAGGTATTTTAAATTCAATCATTCACACTATAAAAGCCCTTCAAGATAAAGTGCACATTAAATTTGTACAGATAGTTATGTCAGATTAAATAGGCCTCAATATATTTTAAGGTTTTTGTCCTGTTAGAAGATATCCAAGTAAACAATTAGAATTTTTTAGTTTTTATAGGAACACCCCAAGAGGAGCCTAAAACAATGAAATCCTCTTTAAAAATTAATTCAAACTTTTTTCAGAATACTTTCATGTAGACAGTGGTATTCTATAATTTAGAAAAATATTGAAAAAATCAAGTTTATCTGATCTCTGCAGAAGAAACATACTTGGAATTCTAAGCCAGACACACATTCAGTACACATGTTCTGTTTTTTTCAGTAGGTTCAGTTGCACAAATAATTACCACATGTCATTTTTGATAAAAAAAAGCAAGAGTACATTACTTATTTCAGACTCCTCAAACAAAACTAACAAAGAGTCTGAAGTCTTCCAGTGCTCATAAAACCATCATCTAATCATAGAAACTCATGTGTGATGACATGTAAATAGACAAAATTAGATCAACAGAAACTCCTGACAACTTATGTTTATACTGCCAACATATTGCTGTATTTAAAATGTGCTCATTCAGCTACTCACTGCATTCATCTTCACTTAGCAGAAGCATTTGAATGTAGGGAAGTTCAGCAGCCACTGCACTGATCTGTAGCTGCTCTACCAGGGGGTCACACATCTCACAGGAATCACTTTCAGAACACACACATTGCACATCAAGGCAATCACAGTTAGACAGCTAAAATCCTTTTTCTCATTAAAAACTTGGTTTGCAATATCTTTGAAAAAAGAAGACACACTTTTTTTCCTAGNGACACAAGCACACCTACAATACAAAGTCTACCTAGCACCAACATCAACTATAAAACTGTGCAAGAGCCACAGTTCCAAGATTTGACATATTTTCCTTAAAATGACATACTCTACATAGGACTTTATAGCAATTAACAACTTTTTTTTCCTCTCTAATATATATAGAAATGATTTGACAAACAACCCGTAATCTGCATTCTACCAGAAAAAGGAGGAAATGGAGGAAAAGAGGCAATTCAGTTATTTACGTCAGAGGATTCTGTAATTTAAGAATAAAAAGCATGCTGTGACAATCACACCATGTGGTTGCCAATTATTTTGAACACTAGAGATGCCACATTGTTCTGGACAAAATTAATGTCTACTTCCACCCCTCAGGCAAAGTTCTTTATCTGTAAGAATTCAAAATTCTGAAATTGCTAAGAGAAAATATAGCCAAAAAAAAATAAAAAAATCATGCAGTCAATTAGATTTGGAACACTAGATATATGTAATAATCAAGAGGCAAGTTAAAACATCAGTGTAAAGTTTAATTTAACTGAAGAAGGCTCAAGAGCCAATTGATTCTTTGTCAAGATGCTGCCAACATCAGAATAGAAAGGAGCTTATACAAACAGTCCTGTTTTCCCACAAGAATTCTTGCAGCAGCTTTCCATGGGCACTTACAGCTAGGCAGTAAGAAAACA
The DNA here is from genome assembly GCA_008694505.1 of Cyanoderma ruficeps. Taxonomy (NCBI): domain Eukaryota; kingdom Metazoa; phylum Chordata; class Aves; order Passeriformes; family Timaliidae; genus Cyanoderma; species Cyanoderma ruficeps. The sequence continues at coordinate 1,331,244 of VZDJ01007747.1, read as the reverse complement.
ACTCTACCAGTTTGAACTTAATCGTCAAACTCACTGTTTCCACAAACGAACCAGCAGATTTCTAGTTTACACTTCATTTTTCAAGCTAATTACTAATTACAAGCTAATTTTAAGACCTTTGTCTAAGAAATTAAAGTAGTGAGCAGTTCTTTAGAACAAGGGAACTAAAAGAAGGTTTTTTTGAGCAAGAGACACTTAAGCCTGCTAACAAGACAAACAAGCCAAAGGCAACACATGGACAAAGGAAATGAAACACAAGCTCTAAGAGAAGCTACAACCAAGGTGACATAAAACACCACCACTAAGGGAGCCTGATGAGATGCCAGAGATGTGCTCCAGTCAAACACAGAAAAGCAGCAATAAAACTTCCAGCATTCATGTGTGCATGTGGAATAGAACAAAGTCTGTAGTGTGACTTCCCATTCCCTTTTAGTACCTTCCTGAAGGGCCAGCTCTGGTGACTGTGTAACAGATGGTGAGGATGCTGGCTTTGAAGACAGGCTTGGAGCAGGTGACCTTACTGACGACATCACAGCAGAGGAAGCAGATGTTCCGACGCCAGGCTTGGTAAAGGGAACATTCTGGCTCACTGAGTGCACGGGCTGTGAAGAATCAATGCCACCTGAAAACAACAGCAGAAAGCAGGAACCCTTTGTATGTACTTGCACAGACAATTACACAACACAAGCAATCACATTTGATTCTACAGTAACCACAAAAAACAATACAGTACTTCAAAGAGAGATGTCTTCAAACAAGTATCTATGGAAAGACTGGTTGCTTTAAAAATTCAATACCTACAGTGCAAAAACTTTATTATAATGAACAAATTGCTCTGACAACAGCAAAAAAAAGAAAGCACGATGCAGTTATACCAAGACTAAGCTGAAGCTTCTTTTGATCCATCCCCACATTGTTGTGGTTTTACAAGTTACTCTTCCCAGATAAGTGGACTGTAGTCCACCTGAAATAGGCCCCCTCAATATTCCTCCCACGGGAGGAAACCTTGTGCAGTAGATGAGTATTATCCTCCCTTGCAGTGCTGGCACTTTGCAATATGGGTATTCAGTTATGAAATTCACATTCCAAGCAATCTGTTTCAATCAACCCCGAGTATTCCACAAAACTTCTGATGTGTTTTAGACATCTGGAGTAGATATAATCTACTTTAAAAAAAGTCAGATTAATGCTTTGAAAGACTTGACATAGTCCAGCCAAAACTCCTAGCAGACAAGGACAACATAACTTCAATTAAGTTAGCTCTCAACTAACGGTTGCTCTTTGCTTATAAAGTGAGAAAATCTGTATTACAATTCTTTCTAAAAAAACTCTGACCGACCAAGCTGCTAAAAAGAAGAGAAAGTAAATGGTTTTAGCAAAAGTACTCAGTAAACAAACAGAAATTAAGCAAGAACAAAGTTTTCCATTTGTAGAATACTTGTTTAAGTTACAGAATTTGCTAGAGGATGCAGAGGTAATATTAGCTTTGCATCTTCTGCATATAGCTTGTGGAGTTCATACAGTCCCTGACTTGAATAATAGAGCTGATATCTCAAAGAACTTTATGGGCAAGTTGAGATTTCCTTGAGAGAGGGAAGAAGAGGCAGCTTAAAATGATCCTCCTGTTTTATTCTTTACAGTCAAAATTAACAGCACACACCTTTATTATCTCAAGGGAGCTTTTTTATATTTTGCAATTTTAAAATCTGATGTCGAGCATACACACAGCTTTTTCTCAAGTCTTATCAAAACAATGTTTTTTTACTGCAATGCACTTGCAATAACCTCTGCTTCTACATTGTATTGCAGATTCCCCCTGGGAGCTTCAGAACCTGTCAGCAGGAATGTTCTTATTACAGCAGCTTCCTCAAGCAAGATATGCAAGATGACAAGGGAAGTTCTTTGCCACATTCACGTGCTCACCCAGGTTTTGGAGCAGGGAGCTCTTTGTGAGGTGATGCTATTTTCCACATTCCAAGTCAATATAGCAATGCTGGCAGCACCAAGCACTGCTGTAGAGAGTGCTAAACGCTGTAATGTCAGTGTCACCTGCTCAAAGCCAAAACCAATTTACACCTGGATTAGCTGAAGATGTAATGCCTTCCTGCCATCTACTAGTATCTATTCTCAAGCAAAGGTTATCCAATTACCTTCAAAATTACGTGGATCCTTTAAATGCATCCTAAAAAATGTTTCTAAACTCTGAGAAATAAAATGTTTTTTTTTTCTTTGTAATCCAAAATCCAACCTGCAAAAATAAATGTTAAATCTGGTGACTCCATGAAGGTTTAAAATGCTGTAAGCAACCAAGACCAAAGAAAACACTTGAACAAAATAAACATTGAAACCCACATTGTTGGTAACCATCATCACATGAAATAATCTATGGTTAGAGAAATTACACTATTTTTACATATTACAGATTTTTTTTTTCCTCTGGCCAATGAGAAGACCGCATTCTGTCATGTAATGATCATTTTAGGATTGCTGATTGTAGCTCAAGACAAAGCTGGGCTGGACACCAGTTTAGAGCACAAGTTTCCCATCAACTTATCCAGGAGAAACACAAACAGGCCAAATAATATTCCCTTCGACTGTGGTCATGGGAAGTCAAGATTTGTCAAGCTGTGATAAATATAAACCCCATTCTCTCTCGGTGACACAGTATTTTCTGGTTTTGACATTCAACTCCTCACCTTCAGTGTATACTGAAGTTTTCCCTTCATGCCTCTCAACCATGAGCACCTCTTGCATTAACAATGATCAAGCATAACGATCTACAGCTAGAAGGCATGTGACAGAAAGAATCTGCACAATTGGGCAAATCAGCATTGTAATTCATCATTTTTCCCTACACATCAACACAAAGTTGTCACTTAATCTCTAACTGGAGACCTACAGGTCATAATTAAAAAGTATCACCACAGCATCTCCTCCAAATTTCAGGGGAGATGCGAGAATTACCCTTCTTGAGTTGCTTCAGTTGTGGTCTTGATTTCCTGCCCTCACAACCCGCTGGTCCCAACACAAAACAATTCCTAAGCAGAGAAGTACCACCTCCCTGGAGCTTGTTTTCCAACAGCACCCTTGGCCCCTGACTTTCAGTACAGGCTGCAGTCCTTCCCTGTTTTTCAAGCACACCTATATTAGCAGACTTAGAGGATTATAGCCTACATTCCTATGGAACTGGGGCAGCAAGGACTTTACATCCTGATCTGACATAAGGGGAAGTATGCCCGTGAGATAATGAAATTAGAGTGTCTCCAGCTGAAGCAGACTGTCCGTACCAGGACACAAAGAAACCCCTGCCATGTGCCCACAGAAGGATATTCTCCAGCTCCTTCTCCTCAGGGAGGAGTCTGGTAAAATTCAGGCATCCTGGCTGACATCCACGCTAACTTGAAAAGCACCAAGAATAATGAGGGCTCCGATTTCAGCTGAAATAAACTGGAAAAACATTAAAGAAAGCTACTGACCTAGAAAGACAAAAAGCCTAAATAATACAAAGTATGTCATTTACATAGCATAATACTCCTGGACAGATTACCACCAACACTGTCCTGCTGAAATACAGATTTTAAAGATAGAAGAGTGTGATTTTGCAGGGTTAAACTAGTTTAAACCTCAAGGAGAAAAATATCAAATTAGAGATATTTGTATTCTACTTAAATTATACTTCCTAAAGCAAAGAAAATTATTCTCACTGGCTATTATGCATCGAGAGAAGTCAATTACCAGCAAAAAAACCCCACCCTTAAAATAAATTTGGTTTCTTCTAGTGAAATCTCAGCAAGCTTGCTGAAAATACTTCAGCCATTTCAGAAAGGGGCTGATAAAAGTTTTAGGACAACACTTTCTTGCAGTTCTGTGTCCTTAGTACACAACGTACAGAAGTTCAGAGGTTTGATCTTAGTAAATTTAACATGCTGCAGGCTTTGCAAGGCTATACATAAAATGGGATTTTTAAAGAAACCAATTTAAGTCGAGCGCTGACAACTTTGATTCAAGAAAAAAACAATTCAGAAGTCAAACAATTCCTGAAAAACTCTCACCAGCCTAAGTTCCCTGAGTAAGTCCTGTTTGAACACAGATTTTAATTAGCACATCATTCTTCTACATAAAGGTTTCATTTTCATAACAGAGAGCTTTCAGTGCTGACTGTACAAAACTGCTTTGCAAAAATACATTAAAACAGTAGCATCCTGACAGTCTGTCTGCAATTTGCTTATTTATAATCAAAGATTGTAAGGGCATCTTTTACAACACAGGAGAAGACAGCAAACTCTTATTGTCACACTGATGAACAGGAGGATACTGTATCCAAGTTTCTTTACACAGTCATAGAAAGCACACTTACGAATTTCAGTATATCTTTTTTTTTTCAAGTAGTTTAGCTAGAAACTATGCACAGAACAGATGGCAACTGTTTCCCATCATTGCTTCTTCCTAAAGAAAACAGGGATGATGAAACATTCAGAAAGTTTCCTTCCAACGATCATTCACTATCTCCTTATGCTCCTTGTGTATTGTATTCAGACACTTTCCAAGGATGTACAAGAATTGGCAAATAATTTTCAAAATCCAACTCCTATTCTTAAAGGCTGAAAACAAATAAAATACTATATATAAAACGACTCCATCTGAGAACAGTAAGATTGGGAATTTAGAAAGCATTATTTATTTATTATTATACATTTATTTGTAGTTATTTAGGTAAGTATTTTACTATCCAAGTGTTGTAGCAATTGGATTTTTAATGTATTTTTCCTGAAGATGTTGAATTCTAGATTAAAAGAAATCAGATATCATATTCTAGATTAAAAGAAATCAGATATCATTGGAGGCAGTTTCTTTAGCTCCAGACATGAAAAACGGTTTAAAGTGTTCAAGGTTTCATAATAAAACCATCCAGCTCTTCCCTCAGCCTTGCTATCAGTTGTTATGTTTACCTGCTTTTCTTAGTCATCAAATAAGGAACCATTTGTGAGCTGAAGGTGAACCAGAATTCAGGGGAAAGAGAAAAATTGTTTTGCAGATCATTCACTTCCAGAAACCTGCACACTGTGCAATGAAGCACAGGGCATCCTTCCATCAGCAGGTTTACACGCCCAGAAAGAGTCTGCATGTGGTTTAGCTATTGAGGCCTACAGTGCAGAAAACCAGCCAAGGACTGCAGTAATACCCAAGCACAAGAGAAGCAGTGGATAAGTGTTTATTTTCATAACTGCAAAGTGAGAGAGTATCTATGGCACAGCATTATCACAGTCAATTCTACCATTAGTTTTTTGAAATTCAAGTGTAATACTACTACTTTTTCTTGAGGGTTTATACTAACTCAATCACCCCCTTAGAGCAGCATTCATTGGTTCAAAAATAAAAGAAGTGCTCATATTGCTCTTCACTGTCTGGTCAGCTCCACTGTTCCACCTTTAAAACAGCTACTCATTACAAAAAAAAATGCTCTGAACACATCATTTAAATACACCTCTACATGAAATAGGATTAACATGCACTGGAATTAAAAACTTCTGTAAATACAACAGTAACAGTTTGAACAAACAGTAAGTTGTTTTCATATGCCTATTGCATATTGTGCTGTTCTGGAAAGACACCTGCATTCTGTCAAGTCCAGCTGCAGATTCTGTACTCAACAGAGTCAATTTTTTTGGCCAGTCCTTGAAAAAATCCATTTTTATGCACAACCATGAAGTGCCAGTAACTTCAGGAGCTTTTCAAGGTGTTCCCTATTTTTCTTTTCTAAATGGTATTTTGTTTCATGGTTTGAAAATACTGGGAAAAATTACAAAGAGCACTCATCAGCACAGAATTCAAATCTACTAATATTAAAAGTAATAATAACCGAGGTGAGGATGACACTCTCCATCCTAGTCTTGCAGGGGGGACGGGACCACTATTGAAACTGAATTCAAACTGTGGATTGAATGAGCTTCATTTAAGCTTAACTGCTTTTCCCAAAAAAAAAGCTTTACCAAAGCCATATTCTTTCTTAATTCCTTGGTCTGAGAAAATCTCCGCTACAAGAACTCCTAAAACAGCATAATCTGAAATATCTTGCATTAAAAAGGAAACCTACAGTTACGTAACAGCTGTCTTTAGCAGAGAAAGCAAGCTGTAGTCTGGCACTGCTTTCAAGTCAAAACTGCATGAAGTCAGAAAATTCCCAGTTCAGAAAGAACATCAGACTCTTCCTGCACAGACTACTGCTCTCTCCTCCACAGAGCAAGATACTTCCTTGTGAAGGTACTCCCACATCTCCAACCTCTTCCATGCTTCCTTCTAAGCACTACCCCATGAACTGGTACTCAGTTTTCCTACGAAACAGAAGCTGAAATAACTAATGAGGACCGAGTGCACTTGCCCTCAACTGACACCTTCACAACTTTATAGCTACATCCATACTAAAACCATCAAGTTGTTAGTTGCAAAAATCAGCCACAACCTCCTAACTCTTTCAAATGCTTACCAAAAATATTAATTAAAAAACCCCCAACTGACTTGAAATCTGTGTAGGGTTCCACTTTTTTCCTGAACTTTGTGAGAAAATGCACGTGTGTAAGATAGAATTATTACAATTATTACAGAGATGCCTCTGCCTGAATTATGGTGCAAACAAAATCATATGCCAAAGTCAACAGTATGAATTTTATCTAACAGTAAAGGTGAAGTAGAAAGAGAGAATAAAATAAAAAGAAAGGGGAGGGGAGAGAAAGGGAGTGACAAGCGACAGATTAAGACCCATCAAGAGACCAGGGGTAGACAAGAAAAATACCTCAAATCCTGCAGGCACTGCCAGGCTGAGAATGAAACATGCTTCCACATCATTGGGAACTGCCCAATTGTGCAGGATATAAGAATTAAAAGGCACAATTACATATGTGAAATGTAATCAAAAGAAGCAAAAAAGCAGAATTGGACACTATTTCAGGAACCACATATAAGAGAAGAGAGCAGTGAGTTATACAAACCAGACGTAATTTTTGTGAAGGAAATGCAAGCTTTCGTGGCAGATGTGAGTGTGTGATACAAGTGTACTGACACATCCTCAGAAGAGGCCACTGTAGAAGCAGTGAAGAAATACCAACATCATCACAGACTCAGGAACTCGCAACTGTGGCAGACATTGTATTTGTGAGCCCACCCTGCAGAGCACAAGGGAAATGGCACCATAGAAACCATCAAGTCAAGGCAGGAGAAGACAGCCCAGGCCCCGGCCTCAGGGCACTCCACACTTGTGCAGACACTGTATGTGTGTCTGTGAGTAAAGCACGCGCTGTTGTATCACCCTGGCACCAAGAAAGGTTTCAGTGAATACCAGGACACTGGGCAGCCACAAGCCAGCTGACACCAGGAGTGGACAGCACGTGGGGATGACAATGGACTCATACCATGAGGTGTCTCACACCATCCAAACGGGACAAAACTTAACGTGGAAAAGCAATGTGTACAAATTACATGTGTTGGATAAACAGAAAGATATCACCACCTGGGGATCCAGACAGTGTCCTGTTAGCCCTCTTCTTCCAGTCTTCTTGGTGGTGGGGGAACCACACAACAGAGCTCAATGGGTCAATTCTATCAAGGTGTACATGGGAACTCCAAGCACCTCCCCTTGATGCAGGCAGGGGAGTTTTACACGGTCTTTTAAAACCCTGTGGATCATGCCCACTCCTTCGGAAATTGAGTCTGGGGGCACTTTGGGGGTCTTTGATGGTTTTGGCCCCTTCTAAGGCACAAAGCTGTCTCACATGCCAGCACACTCGAGCCAGTTATGTCCCATATGAACACCCTGAGGCCCAAGTGTGACAGTTGTGTAAGGAAGGACAATTGGCATAATGAAAAGCACCAGCCTGCTTCCACAGGGCCTGCTTCTTATCTGGCTCAAAACCCAGCTTGTATCCTCGGGTGGTGGGTGGTCACTCTCCCTGTCTTGTGTGGATCGAAGGCTTCCCCATCACACACCACACTGCCAAAAGCTCTCCTCCTACTCCATGGAATAGTGTGCAAACCTGGCCTCAGCAAAGCACCCTGCTGCCTCCACAAATGGCTGATTGTTTTGAGTAATTACCGTTAACATTTCAGTCTCTCACAACATCACTAAGGCAAAATTTAAAGAAACAACAATCATGACGTGGAAGAAAAGAAGGTATCTTTGTGAATAACAGACGTATTTCAGAAATTACACATTCCTTCAGAACTGCATGAAAAAGCTTCCTTTTGAGGCCACTCACATGAAAACCACACAAATAAACTAAAACCATCCCCTAAATAGTGTACATTTCTCTATCTCTCAATAGGAACAAATAGCTGCTATTGTGAGGACTGAGGTAACCAAATTAGAAAAGCTACAAGAATGAGTGACAGAACTCAAAATTACGTTACAGAATTCCACACAGTGAATAAGAACAAGCCAACAAGAGCACATGATGACATATGTTTCCCAGACAAATCTGGAAGTTCACTATCTTTCAAGTAACACCATACCTGTACTTATTTGGTTGTTCACTTTAGCAACCGATCCGGTGAGATTCCTGCTGAGGTTGTCTTGCACAGCCTGAGCAGATGAAACAGTTGATATTGTTGTATTGTATCCCACGGGAAGGTGCTGCTGAAGGGAATGAGGTACTGATGGATTCTGGCTAGAAAATGCATTAGTCTCTTTGAACTGCCCAACAGCAGGTAGACTCTGAGAGGTCAATGTCTGCCCATACACACCGCCAGCAGCCACCGGAGGATAGGAAACGTTGGGATACATGGCACCAGAAACCACGGGCATGGCGTAGTGATCAGAATTGAGGGGAAATCCCTGAGATGCAACTGAAGAGCTGACAGAAGTGCTGTAGTGATTATCAAATGCTGAATATGACTGCTGAGCACTCGCATGCAAGTACGATGCAGAGGAGACTGTCCCTTGAACGGGTCTGTCACTGGACCCCCCTGAATGAGGAGTGTTGTTGTACAACTGATGTTGTGATTCCTGTGCATTCAACACGTTGCTACCCACAGATGTCATAACATTTTGTGCTGGTGCTGAATAGTAACCAGGGTAGTAACTGGCTCTGTACTGATTATCCAGGTGTGAAGCAGCAGCTTTATTGGGCACTTGGGAATAGTGTCCTGAAGGCGCACTGTAGATTGGAAGATGTGAGCCATAGCCAGAGGGGAACTGCATCTGACTCTGCATAGGACCTGAAATGAAGAGAAAACATCACTTGTATTAAAGGGGCATCTGCTAGTAGTGCCAATGGACTCTGCACTTGAACTAACGAACAACTGCTTTCTTATTTTCTGTCACTATTTTTGAGTTTGACTCCCATCGGCAGAGAGAGAATAAACCAAATATAACACATGCAAACACAGTATTTAAAGTAATCTGCAAACACACCAAGAAGTAGCAGAAAAATGGATTGCTTCCATTCTTGAAAGAGGTTTCCATGCCAAGACTGTTTGCCTCTTGTTTGTATTTTGAATATTTTTAAGAGTTTACAGGAGGTTAATACTTAAAAAATAGTGAGCAACAATACCAAATACCAAACTGGTATTTGTAAGCATCTGAACACAAGAGTTTGCCTTACAGAAACTGCCTGAAAATGGAAACTGAAAAGCTGAACTCGAATCAGTACATCAATACATAACAATACAGGTATTCTTCTTTACAAGTCTTCAATCTAGTGACCAAGACAAAGAGTTGCAGGGCAGTTATATTTGTCTTCTGTGTATTATGTATTATGCTTTTAGGAAAATGGATGTTTTTATGAAATCACAGAGTATTTGACAAGGCACATCATTTTCATTTACTACCTGATACTTACATCAGATGTAAGAGATGTTGGTATCAGAGAAACTGACCTCTAGTATCCCTGCAATTGGCTGTGCAACATTAGAGGTTAATTACATACCCACCCAGCAAGGCTCAAACAAGCGCTTGTCTGCTAGAGACCAAATTTTAACTATGTCCAAACTGATTTTCTAAACCAGTTGCTCGATAGGAAATCTTAAAGTTCTTCCTCATGTCCTACCCCTTAACCCTGTTTTTATTTTTAGTGAACCACAGATGCTTTTGTGTGGATAACTTGCTTTCTTAAAATTCCCACACCCTATTGTTTACATCATGCAGAATGACTAACAGTGTTATTTCCCAATGATTGGTCAATAAAAACACAAACATAGCACTGACTCACTCACAAATTAAATGGCAGCTGAGGTAATAATGAATAGTTGCTTCTCCTACTTATATTTACAACAATTACAAAACTTAAGCATTACTTCTCTTGTCTTGAAATTCTGAAAAATCACTGTTCTCCAATGAACCTCTAGATATCCTATGATTAACTTGCAAGGCAATTTTAATAACAAATTTGTTAACAGACCCCTAAAAGCAAGGAACATATTGCCCAAAATGGCTTTCTGGTAAAATTAAAAATGCCCTTTCATAACTGACAGGAAGTTGAGCTGAAAAAAAAGGACCTAAAAAATTGCAGAACTGTAACTTGGACTGCTGAACCAAAAGACAGACAGACACTGGGGAGAAAAGCATAAAGAGCTTAAAAAAATTATCTTGAGTTTTGAAGAGAGCATGTAACTATGCTTCTGATTCACCTTTTTCCTGAAAAAGGGAGCTGCTTCATAGAGCTGCATAGCTTTTTCTCCTTTAAACGAAAATGACTTTGAGTTAGCAAGCCATTAACAGCTACATGAACTTTGCCAGACTTTTGACCTGCTTTTAAAAGCCTGAAAAAGCAAACTCAAAAATACAGTAATAATTTACATGTGTCAAGACTTATGGCTCTAAGCAGCTATGCCACTTAAAGAGGTAAGAAAAGATATTTGAAAAGCCTGTGCATCTGTTCTACTGATATATTCAGATTTAACTAACAGAGCAGGTATAATTTAGAAACTGGTTTAGGAGCATCTGACTCCTAAATAAAAGGCTGCATATCAAATCATCTACTGCAAAGTCCTCCAGGATCTAGCTCTTGTTTAAAAATACACACTATCAATAGAGATTAAATTACCAATACAAGATATCGGTCTCTACATGACAGAATGCAGAGTCCTTTTTATTCACATTTTTAAGCAGAAACATCTATAAACACACATATGAAAACCTCACTGAGACAACATTTGAAAAATTATATTGATTTCAAGCTGCAGGTCCTTTGAAAGCAAGTTTTACAATTACAGATTAAAGAGTATTCTCATTATCTAAAGTGAGTTTTCTGTCCATTTGATCACAAAGAACGTGAGTAGAAAGTAGTATTTGTACTGCAATTAGCAGCTGAAGCTACTACTGGTAACTAAATAACTGGACAGTTTTCAACACTGGAAATCAGAATACATCTTCAGTGTCATTTCAAAATCTGCTTCATTGCACAACCTGTCCTGATGTCTCAGATAGTACCATCCTTCCAAAACACCTGACAAATCTCTCAAAAAATTCCATAAAGCAGCTGAAACCCTCAGCTGCACACAGCAGGTGTAGCTCTAAAACATCATCTCTATAACAAAAGCATTGAATCTCTCCTTCTACAAACAAATTAATACTACTACATAAAGTATCCCGTTATATAAATGTGTAAATGTGTAATTACACAGACATTAACAGGTGAACCCCCAAAATCTTAGTGCTTTTTAAGAGAGGGGGGAGCCATCACACAAAGAACTCCAAACTCCCCCAAAAAAACCCAGCAGCAGTGCTATGGCTATACCACTCTGTGAATTAGTAAAGTTTTGCTTGCCAACGTCACATTTGGTTTTTATGTCCATGCATTACCTCAGCAGCGTAATTCAGCCATCTGCCACATACCACACCTACATGGAGACTATGGATGCCACACCACCAAACTTCCTTTCTATCCAAAACCACCTGTGAGCTTTCTGAAACTTCTAACATCCCTTTACCCACCCCCAGAGCAGACTCCCACAGCCTCCACCCACCCCTCACCTCATGGGCAGGGGGCAGCACCAGTGCCCCGTGTTCACTGCTGGCAAACAAACCAGCACATCAAGGCAGTGCCGAGCTCTCACTGCAGCTCCATCACAGAATTGGTGCCTCTTTCTTCATGAACGCGGCTTCCCATTTTCACTAAATATTCAGAGGTTTCCCAATTTTCATATCTCTGTTCTCTTTGTTAAATTGACTAAAACTATCCCAAGTAAGAGGAGGGATGAAAAACAAGGCTAAACTACACAATAATGAAATTTTTTCTTCCAAAATGCCAGGAAAAATGCCAGTGGCAGCCTTACAAACCAGCTGCAGACAACACCAGACAAAACTCTTCTAAAGAGCCACGGGAATTCAATAAAATTATCCTCCCAGAGCTGCACTTTAATACATTACATTGTTAGCACTGAAGTCCTCCATCACTACTGAGGAAATACATCATCCTTCAGCACTGACTTAACAAGAACCATTTTGTTATGCTGAAATTAGGAAACAGGTCATTTCCCACTTAGATACATGGCCACTTGTAAGACTACAAAAAAGCTTCCCAAACTTGTAAGAGAGAAGGAAGAAAATAATACCATACATACAAGAAGCTACTTTTAAAACCCAACAAAACAATCACACTGGAATTTAATAACAACTGAAGTCTACAAGGATCTCAAATGGATTTGGTCACTGAACCAGGCAAAACTCACTAATAACAAACCTGAACATCCTTTTTAATCATACATACAACAGGCTGCTTGCTTCCTGCAAAAAGCACTCTCTTTTATCAGATGGCAGCAACTGCATAGTTTTACTGAAAAATTCACATTTTATCAAATTAAAACACAGAGCACTCTATGGGATAGGATACACCAGTGTTTTCTTTCAGCCAATACAGAAACAGCTCAATTCACTTCAGGACCTTACATTTAAACTTCACTTCAATGACATAAAATTAAATTTCAAAAGCAGTGACTATCCTCTTTATGAAATTTAGCGTTTATTATATAATACAGAAATTTCCACTAGTCTTTTTCTATTGCTATTCTCCTCTACTTCGTCTCCTATTTCCATTTAAAAAGCCCCAAACCCTCAAATCCTGTGTTGTAACTTCAGATTAGTACTCAGACAACAGAGAGACCAATCAAAAATTTTTGGAATGCTATTGCTAAATGCCACAAATCAAAAAATTCAGGGTTATTGACTAAAGTCATCAAAGACATCTGAAGGAACACAAAAACCAAAGTTATGCAAGAAACATTTAAGCCTGTTATTGAACAGTGTACACATTTCTCAGAATTAAAGAAAGAGGGTTTAGCAGAAAATAAATGGTCTATGCCCTGGTTTTACACAACTTGTTTTACTAATATTAGCAGCAACATGGAGTTAATTAGGTAAAACAACAAACAGTAACGATGGCTCTTTAAAATTATTAAGCTAAGAACACAGAGAGAAGATAGGACGACAGTTTCAATGTTTCTGTAAAGCACTTCCAGGTTATTCATGCTGTATCAGCTGTATCCTGATAATGGCACGGTTTTTGACTAAAAACCATGTAAATTGGCATTTTCTGAACCATTTTTACAAACCCCAGCATCACAATACCGGTTTGGACACAACTGAGGCATCAGTATCTCCTTAAAACCTACCATTTAATCACCTTCATTTTCTTCTGTGACTGCCTCAACACCTACTTTATAGGCATTTAAGTGCTTAGCTCATAACTACCCCTTAGGACACAAGAAAAACTGACAATTCTCAAGTTAAAAAAAACCTGTAGGTTCTTACCCTGCACAGAAAACACACCTGTGCAGAAAATAGCCTGACTACAAAAAATTCAACAGTGCGAGGTAGAACTCTGTGTAAATAGGAGGCCAAATTTAGATACTAAACCAACACTACATGGAAGAGATGATTATATAGGGATTTTGAAGAGTTAACACGGTGTGTCAATAAAGAACTGATTTTATAGCGCACCAATTTCAAAATGCGGAAGTGTACACTCATTACTTTCATTCATACTACAGCAAGTCTCACTATCTCTCTACCTGAAATGGGAGTCAATATCTTGTGACTTCAAACTATTCTGCCTTTGTTTTTCAGTGACCCACATATCACTGGCCCAATGCTGCCTGTTCAACTCAAATCCCAAGATCCAGTTGTATAAACGCCTACCCACCCACTACTTTTAAGTTCATACATGGCTACAAAGTGAGTACTCTCGCCCCTAATACGCGAATTTCTGCCCATTCTCACGCACGACCGCCAGCGTGGAGGCCTGGAGGTGCCTCGGCCTCCAGAGCCTTCCTGAAACGCCACAAAACAGGCGCCACAACACCGGGCAGATCCAAATCCGCCAGGAGAGAAAGGTGCGGATATCCCCCTCCTCGCCCCTTTGGCCAAGCGGGAGAGGCTGCGCCTTCTCAAGTTCTTTCCGCAGCAGCCGCGGGGCCCCGCAGCCTCCTCGAGCGGCTCCGGCGGGTCCGGCTGCCTTTCCGGGCTTCGCTGCCCGATCCGCCGGGCCCACTCCCGCCCCTCGGGAGGAAGGAAGGGCGCGCAGGCCCCCGGCACCCACAGCGGCCTCACCCCCCCCGGGAGCGGCGCGGCTCGTCCCGGGGACCCCGCGGGCGGCCTTTCCCCGCCCGCCCGGGCCCCGCGCAGGCCCCTCACCGTTCTGGCAGCGCGGCGCGCCGCTCGCAGGGGCCGCGGCCTCCGGGGAGCTGCCGGGCCCGCCGGTTGAAAACGCGGCGGCGGCGGGCCGCGGCGGCAGCCCGGCGGGTGCGGACATGGCTCGTCGCAGCGCTTCTTCACTGCGTCCCGCTCCCGCCCGCTCTTCTCCCTCTCCTCCTTCTCCTCCGCCGCCCCGATCCACAGCCGGGCGCCGAGCGAGGGCCGGGAGCCGCGGGAGGGCCCGAGCGCCGCGCGCGCCGTCGCGGCCCCGAGCGCCGCCGCCTGCAGCGCCCCCCGGCGGCGGCTCCGCCGTGAGGCCGCGCCCCGCCCGGCGCTGCCCGGCCCGGCCCGGCTGCGGAGGGGGGCCCGGCGGGCGGGACGGGCCGAGATGGGCGGACGGGCCTCGCAGCGCGGCTGGGACCTGCGTCCCGCGAGGGCTTCGCCTCACCCGGTCCCGGCGGGAACGGTCCCGTGTGGCGGGGAGAAACCGCCCGGCCCGCTTAGTGTGTGTGTGGCGGGGCCTTATGCCTGTGACTCTGTGGCCAGGCCGGGACGGGGTGAGGAGAGGCACGAGGGATGTGACCCTGCCCTTCTACTCGGCCTTAGTGAGGCACATCTGGAGTGCTGTGTCCAGTTCTGCGCTCCTCAGCGCAAGAGAGACATGGAGCTTCTCGAGCAGGACCAGTGGAGGGCGACAAAGGTGATTGAGGGACTGCAGCATCACTTACCAGGAATGGCTGAGGGAGCTAGGCGTGTTAAACCTGGAGAAGAGGCAATTGAGAGGGGATTTCATCAGTATATATCTAAATACATTTCTGTATAATGTATAACTATCTAAAGTGGGGGTGCCAAGAGGATGGACCCAGGCTCTTCTCCATGATGCCAAGCAATAGGACACAAGGCAATGGGCAGAAACAGATGCCCGGGAAGTTCCACCTGAACATGAGGAAGAACTTTACAGTGACTGTGCACTGGAACAGATTGCTCAGAGGGGTTGTGGGGTTCTCTCTCACTTGACCATCAGGAGGTACTCAAGAACCATCTGGACACAATCCTGTGCCATGTGCTCTAGGATGACCCTGCTTGAGCAGGGAGGTTGCCTCAGATGAGCCACTGTGGTCCTTTTCAGTCCAATTCTGTGAGGCTGCTCCGTGTCCCTGCCTCAGGGCACAGACATGTACATTTACAGTGCATACACTTGTCATTATTTTGACTGAGACATTTTTGTCTGTATAGATAATATATGCTATTTTAGGTATAAATGTACCCTTGAACACTGAGAGAGGTAATGTGTACTGCACAGGGGAAAAGGCCTCACAAGGTGAAGTGAGGTAAAAGCTCTCCCTCTGTAATTATTCTTGTACAGGCAGAAAAGCCTTAGTAAGATGGGGTGAGCTGAGGCAAGGCTTTTCTTTCAGCGTTAGGAGTGCACACTGTCTGTCTCCAGTGTGGATATATGCTATCCACAGAGACAGGCCTTCAGAAGAAATGGCAAGGTGAGATAAGGCAAGACTTTTCAGTCTGCAGAATATATACTTCATATTCTCTAAACAGGAAGGCAAGTGTTGGAGAACCGCTGCCATGGTTTAACCCCATCCAGCAACTGAGCACCACACAGCCCCTTGCTCACTCATCCTCCCATCCAGCTGTAATGGGGAAGAGAATCATAACTGTAGAAGTGAGAAAAGTCGTGGGTTTTAATATTAATTAATTACTTAATTAATTAAAAAGATAAAGTCTGTTTAATAGTTAAACCAAAAGCTACACACACAAGCAAAGCAAAACAATTTCTTCACCGCTTGCCGTGGTCAGGCAGGTGTTCAGCCACCCCAAGGAAAGCAGGGCTCCATCACATGTAATGGTTGTTTGGAAAACAAACACCATTACTCTGAATATGCCTCCCTTCCTTCTTCTCCCTCACCCAGCTCTATATGCTGAGCACACCACCACATGGTATGGAATATCCCTTGGGTGAGCTGGGATCTGCCGCTTCAACTGTGTCCCCTCCCAACTTCTTGTGCTTGCCCAGATCCTTTGCTGGTGGAGTGGTGTGAGAGGCAGAAAACACCTTGAGACTGTATAAGCACTGCTCAGCAGTAATGAAAACATCTCTGTTTTATGAACACTATTTGCAGCACAAATCCAAAGCATAGTCCACACCAGCTGCTGATAAAAAAAAATGAACTCTATCCCTCGCCAAAACCAGCACATCGTTCCCCACTGGTTGCTGTTGATAAAAGATTTCTGTTCAGTCCACGGTCAATCACACACTGAACCATATTATTTTTGACTATTTGTCTGTCTCTATCACGTATCTATCACCTATCATTCACTCAGACACTACACAAGACTGGGTTAATTGCTCAGGTTATTTACTTAATTATGCAAAAAGTGAAAAGCACTATAACATACTGGTGATTTATATTGTCAACACTAAATCCAATGACACTGAGTCACCTTTATTTTTGCATACGTTTGACCAGTCCCTGCCCTGTTTGTATGCTGTTCTTCCTACTGGCTATTATGCATGTCTGTCCTTAAGCACTTTTTAAATAACTTTGGCAGTATGCTTAGCATAGGGCCCAGCTCTAACTGTTACTGTTACAGGCCATCTTTTAATACTGCTGGAACTGACTGTATTGGGACATTTCTCAGCCTTCACGCCCTATCAGACTATGTAGAGGTGTCTAGTGCAGGCCTCTATTAGTTCTTTGATAGATTGTAGATCCGTATCTGAAAGAAATAGTTTCTTCTCCATGACCTAATAAGCTAGGGCAAGAAATAAGGGCCTCAAAATGCAGCAACGTTCAGGTAAGCTATTAAGAAAAAAACATTATTAGGATACTAAAGGACTAAGTGGCATGGGAATGGTGTGACTATTGTAATAGAAGGAGTCTTAGCAGGGGTTACACAAACATTTTGAGAATCTGTAAACCAGCGAGGGACCTCCTGAATTCCCTTCCAGGGCTGTATTGTTCTGATGGGGTTAACAAATTCTGCTGTTACGTTTTTAATCCATGTATTCCTTTCTTTGTAACCCATACTCCATTCTACACAAAGTACTTCTGAGAAATGAATGCATGACAGCAAAATAATTCAGATATGTGGACAACCAGTTGATTTGTCTTCTCATTCTCAATGCTGTTTGAGAAGGCATGTAACTGCTTCCTTGTACTCCAACTATATTTGGTCACAGCATGCAGCACATAAGAATCTGTGTTTTGACAAAGGTTATTCCTTTCCAAAGTCTCATTTCTCTAACTCTTGGTACTGTGAAACCACAAATATATCCTATATCACAATCTTTAAAAATTACACAACAATTTATGATCAAGCAGAAGTAGTTATAGATCATTGTGCTAAAAGCAAGAGGAGGCAACTGGGAATTTTCCCATTTTTGGAATGCTTTTACAAAACCTTTTACATGGCTTGATCAATTATTTTCTACAAACAATGACACTGTGGTTAAACTCATTAATTCCTAGGAAATCCAGATGAGTGGGCAGCTAGAACACAAACCCCTAATGGAAATTCACCATAAACTCAAACACATTAATTTTGTTTTCCTCATTTTTAATGAATCTGAAAGCATTAGCAAGAACTGAGTATTAATGTCTGCTTTTTATGCTACCGTGCAACAAATAACACAGGAGCTGTCTCACCTAGGCCATTGCTTCCACCTAGTCTAGCAACAAGCTTATTACAGGAGTTGGCCAGTTGATAAGATTTAATTACTGATAGAGATATTTTGACCTTTGTTGGACACAAAAAAAGTCCCTCTGCCATTTGGGTTTGCAGAACAAATGTGAAAGTGCATCTTGTTACCCATAACCTGGTAAATGAGGCATTAAATTTCCAAACCTAGAGAAAAAAAAGGAGTTTTTTTTTTGAAAACCTAGGAAGAAATCATTATAAACTGAGTCTGAAGTACTTTTGAGCTTTAGCATAACTAAACCAAGTTCCTTCCGCTTTGTCACACACTTCAGAAGGAGAAGGACAAAATTAGGTGCTTTTATAACCTCCATCGACAAAATATAGCTGTGGGTCACTCTGTCTTACTAATAAATTTCTAATTATTGTCCTGTATTGCTAACAGGAACTGGGCCACTTCAGTGCAAAGTAATAAGGCATTTCCACAATAAGAGTCTCCAGTGTGTTAACATCACTGTGTTTGCATAAGTTGCCTCTAGTCCCTGCAGTGTGATTGCTCTCCAGAATGAGAATGGCAATCCAAGACTCTTGATGTCACTGTGAAGTGTGCCTCTGCTTGGGTGACCTCTATATCTGGCCGAGGGATAAATCCCTGCGTCCGCTGGGTGAGAGCTATGCTATACTTCATTTGCAGCTGGCTAATTAGAAGAGGCCCCAGGGTAGCCATGTTCCACTTGTAATAGAATTCTTTCAAACTTCTAAAACATACCAGAGAACAAGAGGTCAGCTGTGATGCTGCTCAGTTTTCTTACACATGTACAGGTTTACTTTCTGTGTAGTTTATTTTATTAATTATCCAGGTAAGTCCTGAGGAGTTTTGTGTCTCAGCAGTGAGCCTGTTTGTCTGCCTGAAACACTTGGCATGTATTCTGGCTGGGTACACAAGACTGAACTGTGCTTAATTTTTGTGAGGTAGATGGTTGGTTTGTTTATTTGTTTGTTGGTTTTGTTTTGGTGTGGGTTTTGTTGTTGTTGTTTTGGGCTTTTGTGGTGGGGTATTTTTGTGGGTTTGTTTTTTTTTTTTCCTCCTGGGGCATTTATACCTGTAATGGAAAAGGCTCAAAAAATAGCAGGATCTACCTGGCTGAGGTTTCACCAGCTCTAAGGAAAGCCTTCCACATGCGTACCCTATTTGGACATCATGTTTCCCAATCGTTATCCAAATTATAGGATAAAGCAGTCTGCGACTACCAACATAGTGGTGGTGGCCCAGCTACCTTTGACTACATTGGCATCAACAACAGTCTAATTGCCATCATCCTAGGGTGGCTATAAATGGTATAAAAGAATTATTTAGCTCTTTGCTGGGCCAAGGCAATGAGCTCTGCTAACTGCTACAGCTGATAGTTGCTGGGTACAGCGAATCATTGTGGCCTCTGCATCTGGGACCAGAAGGGAGAGTACTTGTTCCATTCTGTAACCTCTAATGATGGGTGTTGTCTCTGCTCATACTCAGTCCAGAATTTCCATGATACCTCTTCAAGTATGGATATATGACATAAATTCTCACTTAAATTTGTACTCGTGATTGGCAATTATGCCTGGTAAACCTCTTGAGTATAGAGTGTGTGTCGCCCTGATCTTTTTCAGCCTTCTGTTTGCATTTTTGTAGTGGAGTTTCTCGCAGGTTGTCATGTAAATAAAGTGATATTTACAGTCCTCTATAGAGGAGAGACAATTGATAGACTTCTAGTTTGACCAGTGGGGTCAGAGAGGTAGCAACCTCATGCTCCAATCCCTGGTCATTGTCCAGAATCTATATAAATCGAAGTCAAGAAACAACTTCTCTCTTTTTGCCCTGACGACTGACTGCGTGCGTGTCCTTCATTTCGTGTCCTCTAGCGACAAGTGTAAATAAACACCTACATCTGTATCTAGACTTGTAATATTCCTGGGTGGTTTCATCAGCTGCAAACTTCAGTCTATGGCAACAGTACTTAGAAATCACCAGGCAAGCTACTATTAAGGAGCAACCTCAGCTATATCCTGACATCTAAATATTTTCATGAAATTATGTTCAAAGGGAAACTCTAGCCACAAGCTTTCATATGACCTTGGGGAACAGCTAAACAAAAGCAAGACAGTCTGTGAAATTTCTGCAGCTGATGTGCCACATCCCAGCTGTAGAAGCATAGTGATGCTGTGATCCAAACAAGCTAAGTTTAAGCCCATGAAACCCTTTCAGTTTTCAGCTATTAAAGTTTTATGGTTTTCCAGTAATTTTTATAAGACCTGTAAAACTACTAAACCCCTGAAAGATCTTTTACTCGCTGGTAGTTTGATATTTTATAGTTTTCTATTAAGAGGGAGCAATGACTCATCTAAACCACTGGAACCCCTTCCTGTGGCTCCAGATGTGCCGCTTGCACCCAAAGCAAATCTTGCTGTTACTTCTAAAAGAGAAACACACTCCACATATGGGAACTTGTGTCCAAAAATAGTTTTCCTGGATGTGTACGTCACTGATCCCCCATGTATCTTTTTTTACATAATCAGTAAGAAACCAACACACCCAACCAGAAGTCTTAGTTCCTCCTCCGCATTATCTGACTGCACAGGCTCCCCTGTTTATGTTCATCACATCTCCTGAGGAGCTCAGTCACATGGTAACACCCTTGGCTTCAAAGGGTTTCTCACACAAATGATGGCAATGAGATGGGCTCACGTGAGCTTTGGAGCAAACCAGCCAAAACTAAAATAGAAGATAATTAAAGCATTGAAGCACACTTAAAAGTCCCATGCTGTGGATTAGCAGCTTAATGCTGTAAACTCAAGAACTTTGCAGTAACACTTTATAAACTCTGGGTTTTGTGTACATTTGAAACAACATAAAAAGCTGGAATTGCATCTATCCTTATCTGAAGAGACTGCTGTCTTCTGAACCTAATTGAAAAAATCCTCTCACAATATTTTGCAGTGTTTGGGAAGCTTGTCATGCCAATTAAATATCACGGACAGTGGCCGACCAAGGCCAGATTCTGCACTCACTGCCTTTGTCCTCTTGTGAGACCAGCTGGAGGTCTCACAAGAGGACAAAACTCTGCAGTGATAGAAAAAAACATTGCTCAAAGGCATCACATAAAGTGACATATTTTCTCTCTACAGCAGTACCTCATCAAGTACTACTTATTTAAGGTCAGACTATTTTCATGAATAGCAGTGTGCTGTTTTCAGCCAAGGGAACCCGGAGAGTGATTTTCATTGTGCAGAAGAATAAATAAATATAATTAATGAAAAACTTATGGATTGATTCATATAATATTATATGCATTAAAAAAATTAATCAGCAATGATTAGTTTCATTTTCAAGCACATACTAAGTAGTAGCATTCACGGGGAAAGACATGTTTACCTATAAACTTTTCAGACATGTAAACTGCCCATCTGAAAAAATATTTCTGGGCTTATAGCTGCTCTGACCACCTTACCACTCAATCTTACTTTGAGCTTTTTTTGCATGCTGGCTTTTTACTGTTTGTAGCTTGTTCCCAGCTGTTGCCCCCTAATTTAAATTCATTTTTCATAGTGGATGAAATTCACATTTTATTTTTGTGAAATGACTTCTGTTGAAATAAGTGTTGGCATTCTAATTTCAGATCCTCTGAAACAGGGGGCAGTGGGGTAAGCACCTCTGTTTAACACATCTTTTACTAAGACTACAACATTTATGATCCCATAATATGAAATTATAAAAGTACCAATAAAAGTCAATGGCTTCCTTTCAATAATAAAGTACCTAGACCTAAATATTTTTTTCTAACATAGAAGGTAAATTTTCATACACAAAGATCAACTTACTTTTGGTGTGATGCTTTTGCTTTAAAAAGAAGTGAAAGCAGGTCTCTGCTACCTTATCTTTTAAGAGCAGCTTGTGCTGTGTGGTTTCACTTTGTACTAGAAATAGTGCAGATTCAAATCACACCTTGGGGAACCGTTTTGTTTGCAAAAGAACAAGTAGCATAATTTTGGGGCATTATTTTTTAAGGCAAACTATTTTTCTGTGGATGGTTGCTAGGACTTGGGACAGCAAGACGCTGCTTCTTGGTCCATAGTGAGAAATAATGTCAATTTTTCTCCTCCTCTGACCTCTATCAAGTTGCTTTCATTGTAACTGAGATCCCAGTTTGGGATTAGCTCTACAAGTAGATGAAAATTTGCTGACAAATTATTTACTTAGGTGCAAACAAGACAGCTCTGGTGTGACAGCACTTAGAAACGTGATTGAATCTTTTCAGTTTCAAAAGCACTTTCTTTAGCATTGTGGCTGCTGTATAATGCAGTCTAAGGAAAGGTGATGAAAGGAATGGTAGCATGTGAAATACAACTCAATTATTTGTATTGAGTTCAGATCCCCTCACCCTTTTTCTCCTTGATATCAAAAAGCCTTTTTTTGTCATATCAGTGTGACTCAAAAGATTGATTTATTTATTTGAATTTTGGCCAGATGATCATACCAGCCATTTTATTGAATCCCTTTTAGTATTTAAACAAGTCCGCTTCAGAAGCATGTGTCCAAAGTTAACCACGTGTCTAAGTGCCCTCTAGATTAAAGATGTTAAGCAAATACCTGAATATTTGTTATATTGTTTATTGTTATATTTATTGTTATATTTAATATTGTTATATTTGGCCTGTGTAGTTTCTGAGGACAAAAACCAAAAAAATTTTCTGCCATAAAAATCAACTGGACAGGCCCCATTCCCTGAGTTTGCTCGTTCCTAAGAGTGGGGGATTATGTTTTTAGGAGATAAATTAACCCAGTATGTTCTGAGGTCTCTGAAAGTGGGAGTAATCACATATTTTCCCCTGAGAGTCTGAAGCTGTTCAGGAAGCAGCAAATACCACCATAAAGGTGAGTTTTTTCTTCCAGGCTCTAGTCTAGACTTGAATAGGGCAACTGGGGTTAAATTTAGCTTTCCTGTTCAAAATGTCATGCTGTTAACTTCCTATAGCTGTGACAACTTCTGTTGCTCTTGTTGCACAGTGTTTTGTTTTTACACTCCAGTGTTGTGTGTCAGGAACAAAACCTTTAGGTACATGTGGGGTGGAGAAAGCAGGAAAATTGAGGGACATCTTTTCCCTACTCCTTGGAGACCAGTTAGCAGCTGAGAAACTGTGCTCACAGATTTTATTTTACTATTCCCCAAGTAAACACATTCATTAAGAGATCTGGTCAAGCTCTGTGGGGACCATAAATAAACTGCCCTCTGAGAATAGTTCCAGGTATTTGCATTTTCCAGATGCAGGAGCTATTACCAACAAGGATTCTGGTAGCTCTGGACATGAATCTATCCCCAGGATTCACATTTAATGTGCTGAGGTCATTAGTTCTTAAGGCTTTAAATTAGAAAATGTGTTGATTTGCAACAAATGGCAGGGAAAAATACTAAATTTAAAAAAATGCTGATAGTTTGTTTTCAGAATTTAAAAGATAATGTACAGTTTCCTGAATTTATTTTTTTTTTCAATTAGCATATAAAATGTCAGAGGTAGTGTACAATATGGCAGGATTACTCACAATCATATAAGAGGAGAACCAGTAGAATGTCCCAAATTTGAAATAACATTTGAACTGAAGGAACATCACCTGTGAAACTGGATACTAATTGTATATAGGGATTTTTATTTGCCTAGTTTGACAGGTTGCACAATACTTCAGAAAAAAACTGATTTGCCTGCAATCTTTGCAGCTGCTTCCTTCCACTACATAAAAACTTCAGAGATAACCCTGCTCCCTTTGTACTGCACTGCATTCTTCAGGATTTGAGGAAAAACAAGACAACCAGTTCAGATTTAGATTTAGCTGGAATTTACTTACCTGGGAGAATACAATACAGGTAGAGAGACAGGCAGAGAGGATGAAGAGCTTTTGTGGCTTTAACATATCAACACTGTTTCTAATTCTTACTTCAGACTGATGAGATATTCAGTTATTTTCAGGACTTTTTTTGAATTCTACTTATTAAGGAGTATCAACATCCAGTCTCTTGAAGATTTCATTCCCTGGTTCTTCAAGAGTATTTAGTCTTTCTGGATGCAATGAAAAAAGCATTTCATCTGCCTTTTCTACTTTGCAGTGAAATCAGTCTACATTTTTTCCCTCAACATTCTTCATCTTCTAAGACTTTTTATATCTATTCAAAGGGAAAAAAAAAAAAGAAAGAAGGCAACTTTTAAATGTAAATGGTGAATTTTTTGAGGTTCACATATTTGGCCCTGATTGTCTGGCCAATGACTTTAAGCTGTGTTGTTCTTCAAGACTCTTGAGACAGGGCCTATGCCTCCCTCCAGGTACTGTAAATGTCAATCACACAGAGAGTGCTCAATAAATGAATAATGATGGTTTTCTTACTGCTGTATGATGCTTCCCTTGCCAGAGATATTATAGTGGAGCCAAGATCAAAACCCATATGGAAAGAAAAGTACTCTGATTTATCTGTGCAGGAAACCGTGCAAGATTGCACTCCTGCACAATTTCAATGTTACTTCTTTGCTTCTTTTTTGACCTCTGGAGATTGAATGCCTGGTGTGTTTTAATGTTCTTCAGCAGACTTTAGAGAAAACAATACCAAAGCTCTAAACATTTGCAGATTGGAGTATTGCAAGCACAGATATAATGACCAGGACTAGCAATGAATTCAGTGAGCAAGTTCCCTTCCAAATAATTGACTTTTTTTTGACTCTGGAAAGTCCCTAAACATTTACCTGACATTTAATCTTGACTTCATCTGGAGCTAAGCGGGTGTTTAAACTGCTCTGAATAGTACCTGTCTCTTGAATATGGACTTTCTGTGCTGTGCCCAGCGGTGGCAGTGGCCACAGGGAATGCAGGCGTGTCCAGTGGCTCAGAGGATTCCCCCCATCGTGTAAGTGTTGGACACACTGTGCTTGGTTCTGCACACACTGATGGACCCAGCTCCAGCCTGCTAGCTACAGATCAGAGCTGCAACGTTAACAGCATCTCTAATCTCTCTGCCACTTCCTGTACTGAAACCCTGTGTACCTCTCTGTCCTGCCTACAGAAAGTACCAAAGCATTCCCCCAATCCTTTGTAAATTGTTGTCTGTCTGGAAACTGTTCTCAGTACTTCTATAACTTCATGCAGCACTTTTCCCAGATAAAGCGGGAATACACTCTTCATTATTAACTGCTCAGAAAGCAAGTAGATACCTTTTTCAGTTAATCTGATAAAAGTCAGGGATTCGGCAGTGTTACACTGGTATCAATTAGCACAAAATTAGATCAGATAGCAGATTCAAGCCTTGAAGAAACTTTTCCCACAGAGGACCCTTGGACAGGGCTGTTCAGCGAAGTCCTCCCTGCCTCTTTCGGCAGGAAGGATTATAACCTTCGCGTTGCCAGGTCCTGTAACTCAGGGGCAACCCACACTTCAACCGAGGTAAATACTGCTTTTTATTATGAACACCTGGTCCCAGCTGATTCCTTCTATTGCACAAGCACCCGGAAATGCATTGAAACGCTGGGAAACACAAATTGCGCTCTGCTGCCTTTCCCACGCAGCAAAGGCAGCACGGCCACTAGGAGATGCTGCTGTACGCGGAATCCACCCGCGCCGCGGGAGGCGAAAACGAAGGAAGAAATACTTCAGTCCAGACTGAGCCATGGCACTTTTATTTAATTTTTTTTTTTAGGCCACTAGAGGGGAAATTTGAGACAGAAATATGTACAAGACTGTTGTGTTGAGTGAAACAGTAACTCACAGTTCGCAGAAATTTGTGAGGACTACTTTGGCACTTAAAAAAGGCATTGCCTTTTAGTTTGATATAAATTACTAACCCAGGAATTTACTTCTCTGATCTAGAGTAATGACTGCTGGGACTTGGGTTACAAAAATGTCTGTGTCTCTGTATGTGGAAGATTTTAGCCCACTCGATAATATGACTTCAACATATACTGACAAAAACCTTCCAGGATAAAATGAAATTAAAATTCAGGGATGTAATTAAACAGAGAAATTAGAAATGCACCTGGGATTCAAGGAAGGGGATTTTCTCTGTCTAGGAAGAAACTTGATAGGTTTAATGGTAATTCCAGTTCAAAACGAAGGTGTTAGAAAAGCTTTTACTGGAGCTCTGCTGAAGGTCTTCCAAAATATGAAGAGTAACTGAAAACTCCATTTATGTGTTTATATTTGCTTGTCACTGTAGCAAAACTCCAGCTGCTGTGTGGCTTTATCACCCTGCACAGTGACTGGGGATGCCATGATTGCTTACATTGGTCATTTGCCATCAGATAGTATTGTTGTCTGCTGGCTTGTGATGATTGCTGCCATAAAATGAAGAATGTGGAAATTAGTAAAACAACGTCAAATTTGTATTGTCCTCTGGCAACATAAATAGTTCTTCATCTGCAGGGAGCCCACTTATAACTAATGATCTTTCTCTGTGCATTTGTTGACATGTTCACTCAATTTTGGGAATTTTTGTGAGGATTTTTTTGTCTTCTTTAGTTTTGCTCAGGGGCCTTTGAGGGATGGGTAGGAGAAGGGATTCTTTTTAGGAGTATTTTGGACATTTAAGTTGCTGCAGTTCTCTTGCCCCTATTTCCTAGAATAAGGCTAATGTCTTCATACCTGTGTGTTTATTTTTAGATACTCTGTTTCCATATTTAGTAAATGCAGTTCACAGTATTGCAGAAAAAGAGGCCATTTATTTGTGTATCTAAATATATAGAATTAAAAGTCCAGAATAGTGTATAAATAAGCATCTCAATTCCCAGGCAGGCTCAACTCCCTGTGCAGTTAGCTCCACCCTCGCCCTCCCTCTGGGTATACCATTATTTTGTGCTCCTAAAACAAATGTATACAGTGCCATTTTAGGGGACATTCTCCAGTGACTTCCTTCACACAGTTTCCATCACTGCTGCTGCCAGATCCCACTTGTTGTCTCTGCTGAAGGCAGGCCTGGCAGCTGCCCTCTGAGACCTGCATCTGTGGGAAACAAGGCATCAGTCCATGACAAAACTAGCAGCAGGAGAAGCAGGGATGAGATGTAGGGAGCAGGGGTCTGAAATTCCAGGGAAGATGGAAATCAATTAGGTAAAATCTCATGCTGTGTGATACATTTGATATTTTTGTGTGGGTCAGCAGTAATCGGGTGTTACAGCACAACTCCAGGTCAGCTTGTCAATAGACCAACTGTAATTCTGTGGGGCTTTTCAGGGAAAAGACAGGAGTTAAATATATACTGAAAGGATAAAGTAACTTTAAATTTAAATGGCTAAGCTGAAAAACTTCTTGAGCAGAAAGCTTATGGTGATAAGTCCTAAGTTTCCAGGAAAAATAGGCCTTGTAGAACAGGGAGTATAATGAAGAGTAGCTTGATTTTTGCAATTTCTATTTTATAGAGTTTGCAGATATTCCTTGTGTAAGAAGTGTACTTGCGAGGCTTCAAAGTGTTCCTATGTGCAATATAAATATTTCAGGTTTTGTTTTCTCTTTAGAAAGTGGTTGGAAGATTGTGTTGTTTCATTCAGCTGTTCCACTGGCAGGACCCAGCTGGAAGGTCTGCCATCAAAACTTCATCCTGGATTATATCAGTTTCTGGTTGTTTTTTGGGGGAAAGAAAAGGGGATGATCTTAAGATATATATACAGACTTTGCAAACAGGCTGGGTCCTTCTACAGGCAGCACAAAGTCTACTTTAGGCTCAAGTTGCTGATATTACTTTACCATAAAGTGGGTGCAGATGTTATTGGTGAGCAGAGGAACATTGGAAGCCTTTCAAAGGAAATGCAGTTAAGACGGGATTTGAAGGAGGAAGTGGCGGGTACTTTTCACGTGAGAGGTTATGATGAGATGTTTATACTTGATCCATAAATGACACGATGACATTCAGAAAAGTGTCACCAAACAAATCATAGGATATTTGATCTGCAAGTGTCAAGCCTGAAAAGTCCTTTGGCTGCTTGTGATAATTTCACAGAGAATTCTTATAGAAGTTAATCTTAAGTGTTTGGGCTCCTCTGGAAGGAGGATTAACAGTGCTCCTAGGAGTATCAAAGTAGAAGACATACTCAGTTGGACAGGAATCTTGATTAACCAGTCTGCAGTCACAGAGAGTGAGAAAGAAACTAAAGATAGTGGTTGATGCCAATGCTGCTCTTCTTGCAGACAGGTTGATTATTCATGTTATATGAAGACTTTTGTATTAAATTAATTTCAAAAATAGCACTGGGGAAATGGAGACCACTTTAATGTGAAGATGATGGTATTCCCAGTGCTCATCAGAGCGATCAGGAGCTTCTTGGAGCTGAGTTTGGACAACTTTCCTTTGCCTCATGGAAGTATGACAACAACACTTTAAACTTCCTTAGAAGTGCATCTTTCCCTAGTGATTAATTAGCTAAAGAAAAATACACAGCTTGATTGAAGGAATAAAATAAAATGTAAGAGGAAATAAGGAATTGGAACAGTTAACTGGAGACTCTGGTCAAATCCATTCTTCCCTACTCTCCCATGTTCCACTGTTTACTTTAACTGCCCCTCACCACAATGTTCAGTTCAGTGTGCATAAATTTATAGGGAGTTTCTTCTCTATTTTTAATGCACAGATGTATCCAAGCACATTTTCACAGAAAGAGGAATTTGTTCTTACAAAAACTTTTAACATTAATAGAAGCCCCACTTTTCTGTCCTTTAATTGCCTTGAGACTCTCCAGATGGGATCAGATCCTTGTCTCCTATCAGTTTTCAACTGACCACTCAGCCAAGTGAGTTACTGCAGGCTCATGCAAACAGAAGAACTGGGGAACAGGGTCTTTTGGTTCTCTGCATGTGCCCTGCTGTGTTGATGATTAGTCTTTTTAAAATCAAGAGAGATGAGATAAGAGCAGTAAGCTCTGCTAGCACAGCCAAGTTGTGTATAGACATTGGGAGATCCACTCCTCTTAAATCACTGCCTGATTTCTTCAATTACTCAAAAGCCAAACCCAGAAACTATCTATGGCCAAAATATTTTTCTTCCTATGAAAGCCAGACATATGCAGATTTGTGGCACTTTTTGCTGTTATGATTTTAAGGTGATGTCTTCTGAGTAGCTGCCATTTCTCATTGCTGTCGGAGCAGACTAGTGCTTCAGCCTGCTGCTGCTGGCACTGTGCCTCGTTGCAGAAATAGTTTATTTGTATAGGTTTCTGATTCTTCATATGTTGGAGACCTAATGCATTTTATTCATTCTTCTTCTGTCTGAAGGTAGCCAGTTCTCATTCTCCTTTTATAGACTGCATGTAGTTAACAGCTACCAACTGCTCTTGTGGAATGAGGACAAGGGTTTGTAATAATTCTGTCCTCTGTTATTGCGAAAAGCTCTCTGGGTCTGTGCCAGCTTCTTCAGTGCTATCCCACTGTGATCCCATCACTTGTGTTTCAGATCCCTCGGTCTCTCCTTTGCTATCTAATTCTATGCACTTGCTTTCCAGCAAGCTCTCTCAACAACATGATACCAAGGAGTGAAGCTAACACCCTCCATGCTGGGATTTTTTTAGGAAGATTTGAAAGAGCGTCTCCTGCCTTGGCAGGCTGGCATCTGAAAACAGGGAATGTTGGCAGCTTGCTCTTGGATTGGCCATTCTGGAGAAAGTAGCTTCATCTCTTAATTTTTATGCCTTTTACAGTCTCATGAATACAGAGTTTTACTTCCTTTCTTGGTGGAATAGATTAAGAGCTGTTGATTAGGCAGAGACTGCGTCACAGCTGGTTGAAAATCAGAGGTCAAGATTTTCAAAATGTTGAGGAAGATGAATAAGCAGCATGCTTCCTTTGTAATTGTCTGAGTTGCTGGAACACAGAATGTATGTAATTTGGGCCATTTATTCGCATTCCCAAATATGACCTTTTGAGCTAACTTTAGGTACTTCTGAAAAAAAATCTTGGCCAACTGTCAACAACATAATCAATGTGCAGAGAAGCTAGTTCTAAGTAGACCACCCTGAAATAGTTCTGCTTTTGCTGGCAATTTATATCATTCCCCCCTGGATCTCTCCCTTGAGCAGAATATCCGGTTGGATTTATTGTGGCTTCACCACAAATATGGTAGCAAAGTTCCCTCTAAATTTTCTCATGAGGAAGGAATCAGATACAAATGAGAAAATAAGGTGTTATGGATAGCATACAGCTTGTTTATTACCTTTTTCTTGAAAGAAAACATCTACTACCAAAAGCCTTACTTTTTGGATTCTTTATCCTGCAGGATCAGTAAAGCTCTGCTAAGCAAAGCTATTAATAAAGAATCAATAATATATATTCTGGCCATGCACAGAGAATTTGGAAAGCCATGTATCTCAGTTGCAGTGGACAGAAAAAGTATTTTTAGAGGATATTTAGTCTTCTGTGTTACAGCTGGGAGGTGCTTACCTTCTTTTATGGAAGACAGAGGAGCACTGAATTCCTAGCAAACCCACAGGATGCCTCTCAGTACAGATGTTTCTGATGCTTTAGAGAAGGGGTGTTCCAATGGGCACTCTGGCATGGGTGAGGATTTTAAGCACAGCTTGCTCAGACCTCACTGAGGTCTCAAACTGGCATGTGGGAAATTTTTTGGTATTATTGGTATTTATTTCCAGACCTTACAGGTCTCCCAGGGGGCAGCTGCAGTTCACTGCCTCAGTCCTCAGCTGTGGAGGTGACATGTGGTACTTTTTCAGGAACCAGTCCTCAGTAAAATTAACAACTGGCCTTGAGCCTCCCCTGTTTGAGGACCCTTCCTGTGGGTCACAGTTGGGAATGTACCAATATTAGTTTCTCAGGGGTCACAAATTGTTGTACCATTTTGTTAAATGATGATAGGTTTTGTAGATTAGATCCTGAAATATAAATTTAAACTTCATCTTCCAAAGGTTTAAACCAGCAGTGGACTATTCGCTTTTTGATAAGTATCATGCAGGGGCATTAGTATTAAGTGTTGAGGGGCATTACACAACCTTTTCTTTACTGCTGGATGGGAAATCTATATTAAATAAAACCTGTGATGGAAAAGTTGAGAGTTAAATGACTGGTATTTGGTGCTGACACTGAAGAAATAATTAATGAAAACAAGGAGGTATGCAAAGAAAACTTTAATAAACCCCATGATAATGAAGTTTAGTACCAGTATGATGCATATTCAACATTATACTCCATGAGCCTCTAGTGCTAACCATTCACAGACAGAAAAAAACCCACTAGTAGAATGTGAGGAATTAGTTTCAGTACTAATAGAAATTGCACATCAGGTGCAATAGATGTATGTGGGAAAAACGTGTTATTTGCACTAAATATTTGACAGTAGTGCATGTGAAAAAAATAATTACTTTGTACTGTAAGGATAGGTGAGTTTAACAAGAAAATCACATAAAATATTGCCTTCAAATAAATTGGTCTTCCAGACCCATGTACAGCATACTTTGTTAACTGCTTTTTACCTTTGTTCTAGCCTCTGATTAAATAAGAATCCATTTTGGTGTGTTTTGCATCCACAAAATATCAAATCTGAATTTACTTCACAATTTCATGCTTGTTTCTCTTCTACTGATTTACGGCTTAGTTGTAAGTAGGAAAACCTTTTTTGTCCCTATTTATTTCAGTTCAAATATTGTGGCAGATGCTGCAGGTTCCCACCACTCCTGGCACTCTACATGCAGAAAACAGACAAGGATCTTAGCAGGAATGCACATCCCAGTGTAGGACACTTTTGCTAATGTGATTCAGATACATATATTCATAAGACAGAAGTGTAAGAGGAAGGGAAGACATTCTGTTGGTTAATGGTTTTTGCTGGCTTGGTAGGACTGTGGTGGTTTCCCACCTTGTTAAATTGTTAGCTGGTGTTTGAAAGGAATGCATACTCATCATTCCAGAGGAGAAAAAGAGGAACCTGGATTGTCTCATAACGATGAGCAGAGCAGGGAGAACTATTAAGGCACACACTTGTTTCAAATCAGCAGACGCATTTGGCTGAAGCAGTATTTTAAATTCACAGTTGGCTACAGAGAGCCTTGCCCCAAAGACTCTTATTTGAAAGCCTTGCCCCAAAGACTCAAAATACTAAAAGGCTCCTGAATAAAATGTATCTAGAGAAGAAGAACTGTTCAGGATGCTGGTTGCTGTTTGATTCAAAGGCAAATTGTTAGTAGGTCATTGCTTCATTTTCTGGTATAGGCAATTGCTCTCGTGGAGGCATTTCTATTTGTATTCTCTCTAGGACCACAAGTTTTCCTTAGAGAAACTTTGCTTATTTTTAAATCTAAGAATGAATAAAATACATTGAAATTGCAGAACTGTTAGAAGGAGTCATCTATTTCTTATTTTCAGGGAGTTGGGCTCACTTAGGGCAGGTCTGAATAGGTTTTGTGAATCTAGGAATGAGATGTATTTAGATATACTTTATTTGCTTAATTTCTTCCTACAATGTGATTTTTACCACCTTTAGATAAGATCTGTGTATGGAGTGAATTTCACTCCTACCTAAATTAATTTAGATTTCAATTTGTTAGCATTTTCTTGTATTGAGTATAAATCAGAGAAATGAATTAATCGGTATTAATTTTCTGTTTCCTAGCACCATAGGTAGCTGTAACACAAGAGTGGGACAATGAATGACTATTTCCTTGAGGTTTCTTGAGATCCCAGGGCTGCGCTGTAATCTCCTTGAGGTTTAACATGCATTTACTAACTGCATAAGTTATAGCCACAAAGGATATGATTAAAAAGTGCTGAAAGAAATGTTGATATTTAATTTCCTTTATATTAACAGTGGCATTCCAAAAAGAAATAAGAGTTCAGAAACTGAACAAGCAAAAGGGAGAGTTGGGAAAAAGCTTCAGTTTTCTACTGTGCATTTGATTTTACTTAAAGGAATGTGATTTACTTATGCATGAGGAGAGAAAAGGCAGTGGTACCTCTCTGCAGGATCCTGGAGTAATTGTGCCCTGTTCCTGGGTATGCCATTGCCACAAGGTCAGTGGCAAACTCATTGTATTGCTTTTCTCTGAATTCTCTCCAGTTGTAGTCTGAAGCGAGCTTAGCTAAGCAATAGGCAATATGATATCCACATATATTAGCCAAAGCAGTAAAAGCTGATAGGAATGAGTTAATACAGCAGGAATGGATAATATAGGTGAAATTGAGGTCTCTGGTGTGTGACCCCTGTCAGCGTTGACAGTGGCAGCTAAATCCTAGCTGCCCCAGCTGGCTGACCTACCTTTTTTTTAAAAGGTTGCTTCTCCTGTGGCAGAAGTGATGGATCTCCTGTACCTGCTCCTCAGCAGCAGTGCACTGCTCAGTATTTTACCATAAACTAAAACCAGTGGTGCTTTATGTTGACATCTTGTGCACTGTGGCATCAGTGGAGCTGATGTGTTGCCTGCCGTGCTGGCTCTGCCATTGGTGTAGCAAGTTTTGACAAAGGGACAGAGAGGATTAAAGGAGTAGCAAACTTTCTGGATGTCATTGCTACACATGCTGGGAACTGTGTACCATAGTACTAAACTGGGAAAATGTAAACTGTAGGAAGAGGAGAAATATAAATTCCGTATTAGTGCCATATTAGAATATTAGAACAGTCTCACATTTTCACAAGGTTCCCTACTATCTTTGACTTTGAACTGTAGCTTGACAGTTTGAAATTTTATAGTGGAATTCCACCTGAATCTTGGTTTCCAAAGGCAAAAGGCAAGGCCATTAATTTATCAGTCTCTTTGCCATTTGCTTGACTTCGTCACAAGAGTTCACAGCATTTTACAAGGATGCCAAATGCCAATGCTCCAAAGGGAGCAATAAACAATCAGACCATGACAGACAAATCAAGGGATGGATGCAACAGCACGGTAGATAGCTTGCCACAACCACATTACCTGAATGAGAAAATCTGTGGCTGGAGAGGAGCTCAGGCAAGCTCAGGAAGGAATGACCTGACCCTTCCAAACAACAGATTAACCATTTCAAAAAAAACCATCTGAAGACACATTGTCTGAGAGATGCAATAAAAGAGGGGACCCAGGCCAGAGCAGCACAAAAGATCACCAAAAATACAGCTTGCATTTCTTGTACCTAGGTTTCATAAAGCTCTAGGGATCCCAGAAGTTGAAGACTCCACAAGAGAATGAGCACTGTTTTTCCTTCACCCTCAGGAAGTAGGACAGAAAGTACCTCCTTGCAATCCTTCCAATGAGAGTGAGTCTCCACTTTTGGTCAGCGGAGACACGGAAAAACAAGCAAATAAGGTTAGGTAGTAGAGTGAGACCCACAACACTCATAATGCTCTGAACTGCTGCCTAAGCATGGAATTTATTTTGTGTTCCTTGGTAGTATACAGAGATTTTAGCAGTGCTGTTTTCTGCCTTTGAAACTGAGCAAGACTAAACTAAATGCAGAATGTGAGATCCAGTCCAATATGCAGAACGACTGGGGTTAGTGTGGGAAAGCTAAATATAGACAGTGCCTCTAATCAGAGTTGGAAGGCCAGGGATGGAGCAGTATGGCACACAAGATGCAGAAAGACATTCAATTAACCTTCCTTCAAATTCAAGGTTTCAGTCTGTGCTGCTTTACTGGCTGAGTGTGTGCGTCAAAGTACCCATGATATTTTGGTGAGGGCATTGCGATCTGTTGAGATTTTCACAGCCCACATCTAAAATCTATTTTTAGACTTCAGCTCTTAAAGGAGAAAAAAAATAAGGGCAAGCTAGGATAATTTTCTAACAAAGTCTTAGAAAAATATTCATTGCTAGGCTGACAACCTTAATGGCCAGTTACGGATGAGCTACAAACCCCGGAAAATGGGGCTTATAATGGAAACTGCAATTCAACCATGTAACGATAGCATTGCAGATGGGATATGGTAACACACAGCCATTCCTTGCCTGACTGAACTGTGTGTCTCAGAGTTCTAAGGAATTTACCCACTGTGTACTCATCCACTCCAAGCTGGAAGGGAAACAGCAAACATCTCCTTAGATGCTAAGCTTCAAAAATGTCAGCATATTGAGTGATCAGTATCATGGCTGATTTCAGGCCTGGAAGTAGGAGAAGGACATTTGGAATAGACTGTAAATAGCTGGCAAACTGAGGAATAGCTTGCTAGGAGAGAGGGGAAAGGAAAGAGGAAAGAAGCATTACTTCAGTGGCTTAAACCATACCCATAAAAAAGGGACAGATGTTTCCTATTGGAGCATCCCCTTATAAAACAGCTTCATCCCTGCAAAGCAGCACACTGCAGCTTCTATATATAACTGCAGAGTAAAACAACATAGCTGAGGGTTTACAGAGGCTTGTTTACTTGTAAAACATTAGGGACAAAATCAGATAGCTAGGAGCAGGTGTGATGTCTCTTGATAAGCTCCCAATAATTCCATGTGTAGCAGCACGCTGGTTTTGTCTGCCTTCATAGAAGGTGCTGTTACATTCCTGCAGACAATGATGGTTGTCAGTTCTGATTGCTACTTTTTGCATTTATGTAAAAGCATCTAGAAGGTTGAGCTTTAGGCCATCCAAGGCCAGATAATTGAGGGCTAATGTAGTCTCCATATCCTTAAGTCTGTTTCCATGCACAAGTGCATTATGGTGTTTCATTACCAGATCATATAACAGTGTGATGTGACAATGTGACATACTATTCAGCAAAACAGGAAATGTTAAGAAACCTTGCAGTGTTATTCACATCAGCGGCTTTCAATAAAAAAAAGTGGCATGCCCTCCATGATGGAATGAGTACAGATGCATTAGTATTCCTCATAGAGCATCACTCTTGTCATTACGGTAATGACAGATTTTGCATGCTTAACCTATCACTCATAAAAAGAGTATGTTTGTTTCCATAGAACCAGATTGTTCTCCCCCCACATGTACACAAGTAAGTGAGACAATTCCAGGATTAAGTGTCTCAGTAATGTCAGTAGGATTAAAGCGAACATTTTTTAGAAGTGACTGGGATTTGTTAAAAGCCTCTTTCTTTAAAATGTTATTTTTGATTCCATTGCATTCCAACAAGCATAGGTTGTGAACCTTTTTCACTAGGTTCATCACATACTGCAGTGCCTCAGCTGCAAAATCTGCATCCAGATTCATAGCTGGACCAAAGTTTCTGGTCTTCTGCCCTCCACAGAAACAAAATAATTTGTTTTAAGACAGCCAGACTCCCTAGGAGCAGGACTTAGTATCAAGAGATAAGGATTCCTTTTCCAGATATACTCTCAGGTACATCATTTCACTTGTATTTCAGTTTCACCATTTCTGACAAAGACGTTAAATTAACTTTTGTACGTGGTGAAAGGGGATCATATCTGCAGGATACATAAAGCATATTAGCATATCTATATTCAAAGAGTTATTTGAAAAAAAAAGGGAAAAAAATTCCATGAGGACACTCTACCAACCTTATAAAGAAGTCCAGACTTATTTGTTTCACAAGCATTCCCATTCAATCCTTGTTAACAATTTCTGTCCAGGTGGTGACACAGGCAGCCCAATCCCAAGAGGGCATCAGGAAAAGCTTTCCCTGCCTGTAGTTGGCTGGAAGTGCCCCTTGCTGAAAAGGCACTGCTGTGCAGTCAGCAGTGGCAGGCGGGATATT
Source organism: Cyanoderma ruficeps (assembly GCA_008694505.1). Classification (NCBI taxonomy): domain Eukaryota; kingdom Metazoa; phylum Chordata; class Aves; order Passeriformes; family Timaliidae; genus Cyanoderma; species Cyanoderma ruficeps. The sequence goes on along the minus strand of VZDJ01007747.1, from coordinate 1,294,347 downwards.
GCTCGCCAGGGTGTGAATTTGCAGCGCATTAGCTGCTCTCTATTAACTCTCGTAGTAGTAAATGTGTCATTGTGCTCACAGGAGTGTTCTTGGTACAGATTAAGGCTATCCACACAGGAAGCTAGTGTGGAGTAACTAGGGCTGTATAAATTCACACCTTAGCTTAGCTGGTACTAAATTTCCCCTGCAGACAAGCCCACTATCTATCCACCTACTTATTTTGTATTGCTTGCAATGCTACTTTTCTTCAGTTGCCTCACTTTTGAATATGATTGTGGGTCTTTCTTCCTTTTTGTCCTTGAGAGTCATTTGTTGCATACTACCCACCAGACAAACCTTCAGTTCTTGCAGCTGCCCTCACATGTAGTACCGATGGTCTCTGAGCTCTCGGCACTAGGTTGAAAATGTGTATGTCGTAGGCTGAAAGCTCAGCTTAAACCCACTGCTACATTTCCAACTGATGCTGGTATTCCTTCTGTGGCCATCCTCCTCCATCCTCCACAACTAACTGCATCTTTGTCTGCCTCCTCTGCAGCCCTTTGTAGCTGGCTTGTTTTGGAGATGTTTGAGAAACACGAAGTCTTAATGCAATCTAAGCGTGAGCTCAGTGATCCCATATTCCAAGCACAACGTGCTTGAGGGACCACGTGGAACTGTGCCTGAGCAGAGGTGTTATGATTTAATTGCTCGTTTTACAATAAGTTCAACAATTCTAAATTGTCTGGACACCTTTGCCTGGATGTAAAGCTCATCATTGTAGCCCAGAAATGCTGCAAACTTCCCTTTAGCACCTGCTCTGCCTCACTGCTGGCTTTTATGCTGTTGCTCAGGCTTGTTGCCTTGTGGTTGCATGGTAAGCTGCTTGGGACAGGATTGATGTCCTTTATACTTCATCAGGGTCTGGGAGAATGGGGGAGCCCTATCCTGTTACACGGGGCACAGCCGCAGCACAAGTGATGGTGATTGTGATTACAGCTGACAACTGAAATAAACGCTGCTCTGCAGACCTCGTCCACTTCAGCTACATTAACATGAAGGGCAGAGAACATAGCCACGATCCCCATGTTGAAAGCTAGGATGAAACTGGTAGTGTTACAGTTGTATTTTCCCTCCCTTTTTCCCAACCAGATTACACACCTCATTAAGAACATTTTCCTGCATGCTTTGCTTTATTCCTTTGCCCTCAATGGTGAAGGAATGTGAGAGCAAGCCTAGCTTTTCTACACTTTTCTGTCTTTCTCCCTTGCTGAAGTATGTGGGACTTGATGTCTAATCCATACAATTTCTAGGGCATGCTACTCAAAGAGAATACACCATTATTAATAGAGGACATCACCAAAATGCTTGAACAATGCCCCATTGTGAGGGTGGAGAGAGGTTGTTGATGGTTCAGCTCCAAGCCTTGAATTCCCTCTGCTAACCCTGCAACTGACCCTCGGGAATCTTTTCTCCTTTCCTGCTTCCCATCTTTCCCTAAAGAGTCTTTGTTGCCTTTCTGTTAATAAGGGTCCTTGGTGTACTCATTTGCGGGGTGATTTGCATTTCCAGCTCACAGATAATCGATAATCAGGAAATTGCTGGAGTTCCAGAAATAAAAATAAATGTCCGGAGACCTTAAATATTGTATTTAAGGATGTGCTTTGCAGAAGAGAAAAAAGACTGTTCCCCATCTGCTCCCAGCCTCTGCACTGTACCTCTTTCAAATACAGGGTTATTAATTCAGTAAGCGGGAAATTCTTCTTAAAATCCTCTCTGAAAGCTTGATGAGGTGTATGCCCACTTCCCTGTAACTCAGGCAGGATTCTAACTTTTTATCACAAGGCCATCATAAATAACTGATTTTAGGGGAAGTTGAATCATTGCTAGGAAGTCTTATTGCTCCCCAACCACAGATGGAAAGCTCTTTAAGATGGACACCTTGTACTGATTTCCTTGCTGAAAACCTTCATAAATGTAGATTTTGGCTTCCTACCCAGAGCTTTGAAGAAACTGCTCTTATAAAATGTCTCCTCCCCTCACTGGGAGGTTTCTTTCCCTTCCAAAGCTACCAGTGTCTCAATGCAAGTAAGTTTAGCCAGGATGTTTGGCAGAGAATATATTTTGAAGAGAGTTTACCTAATTCTCACTTTTGACCCTGCAAGCCTGCACTCAGGCACTAAGATTACAAGCTGCCTTACTCAAATGAAGCTTTTAAATATCTAAATGAAAAGTGTGTGGATGATGATTGTTTCTAGTTTCTGGTTAGGTCAAGTAGGTAAGATTTATGGTGGTCTTCAGTTTTAATTTCCATGTTTCAAGTAAACACTTATTACTAGTTTTGTAAACAGTGTGTTTCTGAGCTTCAGCAACTTTAACTTATTTGATAATATTGACTTCTAATTTATTTATTTTTTAAAATAAGTATAAGCAGATTAACTACTGCCAGTGTGAATGTTTGGATTTATTGATTTGACAGTTTAACATTAACCTCTGATCTTGGTCAATATTTGCCTAGGAGGTTATTAAATCTTAGTGCCTTTTACAAATGTCGGTGTATATATATGGTAACTAGAACAGAAGAAAATTGCAATGCTAGACGTTTTATTAACCAATAATGAAAGTTTGGTAAAACTAATTATTTTCAGGTTAAAGTCAAATTAATCAAACCACTGGGCTGTTTTTTTAAGAGTGGTCAAGCATCTTGACCTGCAATTTAGAGATGCTTAGTTTCAATTTATCTTAGTTTAATACAGGAAAGCATGGGGCGAGGGGGAGAAGAACCAACCAAGACATTTGATTTACAGTAGAATAGAACATATTGTTTAACCACAGATTAATATATTTGTTTGAATGTGGAAGAAAAGCCAACTGAAGGAATGAAGAGAAAACCACAACTCTTTTCCTCTCACTTCAGCTAACAAACAGAAAAAGTAATGCTCTGAGCAGTGCTTGTTATTTCATTTGCTATATTTCACTAGACATATCAGGAAATTTCTCTACATTATGGCAGTCTAATTTAGATTTTAAGAAAACAGGGAGGGGGAAAAGACAGACAAACATTTATCTCCAGGGAGGAAACAACTGATTCAGCTGCAGCCAGCTGTTTTCATACATTTAGCAGAGTACATTCCTCCAGGGCTCCCACACTGCTGGCCTATAAAAGGTGAGTACAAGTAGCTTCTCAAGGTGTTCTCTTTCCAGGCTAGACACAAGACTGTTAACAGCATGAAAAAGGGAAATAGTTTCCCTTTTTCTCATTGCTGGAGGACTCATTTTGTTCCTTCTACACAAGTTTCTCACATCTCTGCCACTTAATATAAAAAGGAGATGGCATTGGTCCCCATCACACATTCTTTCCATTTCTCTGGGCATAGGTATTTAACAAAAAGGAATGTTCCTTTAAAGTTTTGCCCAACTCTTCTCTGAATTACTGCAGGATGGCTCATGCCATTCCACAGCTGTTGTCTTGTTTACATAGCATGGTTTAAATGGACATTCCCATCATGGGACATATGGAGCATGGATGTTACATACTGCATTCTAGAATAAGGCTAGTTAAATCCCATCTTTATGGCTTGAGTTTTTAAGTCCCTGTGAGACTTTGCTACAGGAGACTGACGGGAGGGACAGGTGTATTGTGGCTTCAGCCTGGTGACAAGTTTTCACATTCAGCTGCATTCTTCCAGCAGCAAAGGGCCGAGCAGCTGGCAGCCCCCAAGCCTCCTTGCCTCTGCAGAAATGCCTGTGGCAGGGAGAAGAATGTGCTGTGTCCCTGCCCTGTCACGCAGCCACATTGCAACACAGGCACGGCTGCTGATCCTCAGGTGAGGCAGTGAGCAGATCTCATAACAAAGAATATGCAAAAAATAGGGCTTGCTGAAATCAGGTCTCTTTTTGCAAACATTTTGAAGTTTGGAAATTGAATGAAAACTTGGCATAGTTTATCATATTTCCTTGTTTGCTTAAACAGAGTTTTTAATAGGAATTTATTACACAAGTTTTTTCAGGATATAGTATGAAAAGGGTCCTTCTGAAGCCCATTCTGCCTGTGAGCAAGGTAAGTCCAGTAAGTGATAGGAGGACACTAGAAATGCCTTACATACAGACATCCTTTGTGTGCCTACATTAGGAACCTCTTTTGAGGAATAGGTGTATAACACAACTGAGAAAGCCCAAAAACAAATAAAGAGTGGGCTTCTTTTGATTGCATGGCAGCTAAGGGCAGCTAGATACGAAGCAAAGGGTTAAATTACACTTTGTACTACATGGATGTGCTATGGAGGAAAGTACATCTTTCCACTCCCTTTCTCTCCCTCATGTTGTACTCCTCACGATCTGCAGAAATGTTTCTTCATAGCTGAAGGGTCGGAGTTGGCACTGCTGGCCAAGTTGAGAAGATTCTGTAGAAGCATAAAGCTGGGGTCAGCAGGCTGGGCATATATACTGGCTACCCTGGCAGAGCAGGCATAGGGAAAGGTCCCTGCAAAGCACATGCCCCAGCTTTCACCCAGGCTGGCCCTCCTCCTTGTCTTGTGCACATTTTTGGTGCTATGGCAGTGAGCAGGATGAAGTACTGTACCAGATCCCTATCCTAACTATTCAGGCTGTGAACCCAGCCATAGGAAAAATAGCCAAGAAAAAGCAGAGACCAGTCACCGTCTTTGGTTGTAAAAGAGGAATGGTGTGAGAATCCAGGGTGAAGTCCCAGCCCCACACCCCATCACATCAGCTATTGCCGGGGGGCAAGCGCTCTTCAGGGTCTTTTCTTGCAAGATGTGTTATAGGTATTTCTGCATACAAGCTATTTCCTCTTTTTTGTTTTCACCTTTGAAGGTCACTGTAAGGGTGAGCTGCGTCATTGCACACCTCAGGAAAGGCAGGTGCTACAATTGCCTAGTCTGAAAAATCAGGCAAGACCATTAGCTCTTTTGCAAGGAGAGCTAGCATCTGGAATCTTTCTCCTTTCACGGTAATCCCATTTGCTGTGAAATGATTGAACTCAGATTCCTGAATTTTCCTTGAAGACTATCTACAAGTGCAGCAATTTAGGGGGTAGGGGATGTATAAATCTCCTTCATTTATGGCCACCTTCCTCCGAAATCGTATTTTCTCCCTTCCAGTAGCAGCAGCAGTGACGGATCCATCCCCGCCGTGGCGGGGAGGACGAGGCGGGTCTGAAGGAAGCGGCGGTGTTGCCTGGTAACCTGCGGCGGGCAGGGGAGAGCAGGCTCTGGAGCCCGCGATGCCGCGTCTCAGACAAACGGGTGCCTCGCAGCTGGCCGGAGGATCAGCAGCGCTCTACGCGGGCCCCTCCTGCGCAGCAGCTTCGCGCTGGGCCGTCTGCTCGTAGCATTTGGGAAGTTTGGCTCCTTTTCTCATCCCTGCAATTGATGCCCTTAGAACATGACTTTGGAACAGTCCAAGTTCATAAGCATGATGCAAACCTATTCTGCACAGATGGATAAGGATCTTACCCTGAACACCACGGCAGAAGGGCTCAATGGCACAAGAACTCATTTATTTATGAAAACATTCCTCTTTGGTTATATTTATCATATAACTTTTTATGACGCTTTGAGAGTCTGTTCTGTGATATACTTAAAATACATTTTGGGATTCTGACATATTTGGATTTGGTCAGATGTGGAGCTTGGCTCCAAATCAGAATCTCACTTGCATTAAATCTAGTTGCAGTAGGAAACTCTAGAACTAGGATTTGTATTCAAACTAAACAATACTAGAATCCTACAAGCAGTTCCTGTAAGAGCTCAGCTATATTTGGTGGCTACCTGAGCAGCTGAGGCTTTAAATAAAGCTGTACTGCTTGCTCGACTTTTACCAGCATGATCAGCAGTCTTGTTAAAAAGAAAAAAGAAATGAGGCTTTTTTTTTTGAAACCTAACTGAAATACAGCCTTTT